>JAJJLU010004554.1:0-11750 GCA_023807065.1 Isotricha intestinalis | reverse complement strand
CTATGTGTAATTTAGTTTATAAATAAAAGAATCATTGTACAGAAGAGTATTAATATAATTATTAAAAAAAAGATTTGTAATTAATAATGATTATTTAGTGTTTTTGATTTAATCTTTTATTTTTATGAAAATAATTAATATAAATGTAATTAAATAAATAAAATAATTAATTTGATTAAAATAAATTAATACTAAAAACAAAAAAAAGTGACATTTTTAAAAGAACTTAATTTTAGAAAATCAAAAATTATTTAATCATATTAATCATACAAACTTAAAACATATTATATTCAATAAATATTTTTTATAAAAACCTTTTTTATCGATTCCAATATCATAATATGCTCTGAACATTTTAAAAATGAAAAAAAAAACGTGAGATTATTTGATTTGCTTTTATAATAAATATCATAAAAAAAAAAATTTATAATGCAAAATCAACATTCAATTTATTATGATTCCAATTCAGAAAATGAAAATTCAACTTTTTCATCTGACAACCAACAGCTTTTAAATTCCAAAAATAAAAGAAATGAATTAACTAAAGAAAATCCAATAAAAAAGAAAAGAAAGAAACATACAAAATATGAGTTAGATAATTTAAAAGTTAAACTATTAGTTCATTTTTGCAATTTTATCATATGTTTTATGAATGATTATATTAAAATGAAATTTAATTATCAAAAAAGAAAATTTAGGAAGGTCAGTCATGAAATTAAAAAATCTTCATCAAAGAAAGGAATTGCTAAATTAATGAATTTAACAATAGAAGAATTTTGTAAACTTAATATTTCAAAAAAATACAAGTTAGATCAAGGTTCTAACAGAAAAAATTTTGAAGAAATTAAATTTGATTTAGATAATGGGCTTCTGAAATATAAACTTCTTGATTTTTATAAAAATTATTATTTGGAATTAGATTCCCCAAAAATTGAAAAAATTAAAAAGGATTTTGGTTTGTCTGAAAAAACAGAAAATTTCAAGAGTCTTTATACGAAAGAAGATGATGAATTGATGATTCTAAAATTATTTAATGTAGCTAAAAATATTTTATATAATAAAGAGAAAATTAAGACAGTTATTTTTAATGTGAAAGAAAAAAAAAATCCACGTAATGAAATTGAAAGCATACTTCTTAAAAATAATGATTTTCGATATGATATTGATTATGATCCACATTTAGAATCATCTGATTTTATCAATTATTTTAGGGATTTAGATGATCTTTAAATAAATAATTATAGTATTTTTATTAATAATTTTTATTCAATACATGAAACTTTAACATATAATATAATAAAAACATGTAAAAATCTTTTTTAATGTTGCAGATTTTTTATATATAATAATTTAAACTAAACAAAAAAACTTAATATTTTTTCTTAATTGGAGGGTATCTTAAATTAATTAAATTATTCATAAAAAAATAAAAAATTCACAATAATTATTAAAATTAAAAATTCCAAAATGATAAATTTTGAAAATGAATGAATATTATTAAATATCCTTTCTTTTAATTTCAATAAAAATTTAAATATTGAATTTTTTCTTCAACTAAAATTGTGTTTATTTTTTATGAATAAAATCAATTGTTTTAAAGTCTTCTAAAGTATTATTTCCTTTCCTTAATTTTATCCTCATTATTTCAATATTGTTTGAAAACACCTTTACTTTTTAATATCAAAAAATAAACAATGTTTTCTTATAAAATATTTTTACATTTTTTAAGTGTGACTAAGAATATAATAATATTTCAGTTTAAAAAATAATTAAAAAATAATTTTTATTTTATTAAGCCAAGTATATTCGTAATTTTAATCTATATTAATAATATGAATTACATAAATTACATTTTTTTTTATAAATACAATCAAAGTACTTTGATTTTTAAGCAATATTTATTTAAATAATTTTGAGAAGGAAAATATAAAAATGTTTTAATTTTTCATTATTTTTTTCACGGTAAAATATAATGATGTATTTTTTTTAATTATTATTTTTATTTATACTTTTTAAAGTTAACTCATTTAAATGTATTTTTTTTCAACTAAAGTTAAAAAGGAATATAATTAATAATTTTATTTTTTTCTTTATATCATAAACTTAATGTAATCTTATTCTTTTTAAGTAATTTTTTTTATTATATAATTCATATATCATTGTTTATAAGGGGATGTAAATTAAATAAAGTTTGTCGTTTTTTATAGAGATTAATAATATAAAATTTGTAAAGAGAAGGAAAAAAGATGTAAGTATTAAGTCAAAATCAAATTCTATCATCAAATACCTAGATTTAAAAATGAAACATTTAAAATGAAAGTAAAAGCAAGAGAAAGATATTGAATATAACAAAAAAAAGTTAATTAAAAAAGTTATGAAAAATATGTTTTATCTCTTAATAAACAGATAATATTCATATAATTAATTCTTAAAAAAGTAAATTAATTTAAAAATAAAATTTGATTCACAATAAAACAAATCATAAAAAATTTACAACAAATAAATAATTATTACCTTTATTAAATCATATGATTTTCTTTTAATTAATTGTTTTTATTTTTTGAAATTATCATTTAAAAAAAGATAAATATTTTGTCAATCCAAGTTGAAGGAAAACAAAATTAAAAAGTTCAAAATATAATTAATTTAGTAACTATTATAAAAAATTGAACATTTTTATTAAACAGATGATAATTAAATTTATTTATAAATAATACATACATTTATTTTGATGATTTTTTAAAAAACAGTTCAACATGATTGAATAAAGAAAAAATGAAATCTTTTTCTTAACACAATTTTAGAACTGTTAAATTATAATTTCAAAATAAATCTTTATTAAATTAATATTTACTATTACACAATTTTAGATAAATTTTTTATATCTTTTTTTAAATATAGTTTTGCTTTTATATTAAGTGTTTTTTAAATTATATTTTTAAATCTTTTAAAATTAATGAATTTTCATAAAAAGTGATAAAAATATATTTTTTGATAAAATGTCATTATCTATGTTACAACTTGATTTAGAGAAATAGAAAATATTTATAAATGATTTTTTTTAATAAGAAATTTTTGCTTTAAGATTTATATATATATCCAATACTTTAACCATTGATAATAATCATTGGTACAATTAAATTTTCGAATTCTCATCATTAACATTTGAAATAAAATATAATAGAAATAATCAAAATTGAATACAAAAATAAAAATGGAAAACAAATCAAAAGTAAAAACATTTTTAGGAGAAACAGAATTACCATTAATTGAAAGAAAAGGAGAGTGGAGCATTTTCAACAAAATTAAAAAAGCGTAATATCAGGAGTAATATTAAGTTTTTTAAATTTTGATGTAATTATAAAGGTAGGAAAAAATAAATATAAGATTAAGGAACTCGGTAAAAGAATATTTTTTTTCTCAAATAAGAAAAAATTGGGATCAGATTCTGATTATTTAGAAAAAAAATATAATTTGAATATTCCAGAAATCAATGAATATCATAATTTAGATGATATATTATCCAAAAAAAACTTTTTTTGCAATTAAAGACCATATGGAAAATGTTGTCCTATTTAAAAGTGATTTTAAACCAATTTTATATGGTCTTTTTAACAAAGTAACATGGGCTTGGGCAAATGACAATTCATATTACACCCAAACTTTATGTCAAAATTCAACTCTTCTAGAGAAACAAGAACATTAGAAAGAAGTTTGTTGGGTTGATTGCAAACTGACCTTGCATAATATTCCTATAGGAAACTATTCTCTAAAAATTAGATGTGCTTTTAATTGTTTGATGGAAGAAACTTTAAAATTAGAAGTATTCGTTGAAAATAATGGAATTTATTATACTCTTTATCCAAGTAGAGCACTTCTTGAAGAAAAAGAAAAAAAAAAAAACAGGACCTTTGAATACAATGAAAAAAAGGAAATTATTTTATCTGATAGTTTTTGATGCAATATCAATGAAAATCAATTTAAAAATAATAAGTGTGACATTAAAGTGAATATTGATCACAACAATAATTATTGGAAGAATGGTTGGTTGATTGATGCTTTGGTTTTAGAGCAATTAAAATAAATAAAATTCAATTAAAATTTTCTTAAATATTAAAAATATTTGATTCAGAAAATATTTTCAAATCAACATTCTTGTTAATTGTTTTTTGAAATCCAACAATGAAATAATTTTAATAGAATTAATCCTTCTATCATACTTTTTTGACTGAGTAAAAACACTAAAAACAATTATTATAAAATAAATAGTAAATAATAATGCTTTTTTGCTTATAAATAAAAATTGAGTAAAAAAAATTATAATTAATTGAATATCCTTATTTATTTAAAAATTATGATTCTAGTTATTTGAGATAGTAATTTCATATCCTTTTGGAGGATTTTCAATTTTTTTTTGAAAATTTATATAATAATAATTTTGTAATATTATGATATTGAATAAAAATAATTTTTGAAAATATTTTAATATTATTACTCCTTCTCATATATATATATTAATTGTACGGTCATCAGAACCTGATAATATTAAATCATTATTTAATTGATAAATTACTCTTATAATACCATTGTGATGTTTTTTTTGTGCAATTAATTTTAATTCTTTGTTAATAAAATTATATTGTTTAATATATCCATTTTCATGTCCTGTTAAAATTGTTCCATCAGAAAGACAACATATACTATAACATTGAGAATCTATTTCAATTTTACTTGTTAAGTTATAATTTACAATTGAAAATAGATAAATATATTTTTTTCCTCCTACCACAAAAAATTCATTTGATATTTTTTTAAGGATATTCCAACACCATTGACAATCAATTTTTTCTGATTCAGAAATAATTTGTGATTCTTTAATATTCCAAAAAACAACAGCACCATTTTCCCAAGGAGTTGAAACTATTATATTATCTTTTATTTCAAGAATACTACTTATTTTATCTTTATTATTAAGAGTATTTTCTAACATTAATTGATTATCATTAAATTTCCAAATTTTAATTGTTTTATCATCAGAACAACTTATAAATTTATTATCTTCTAATTCTAGCATTTTTCTAACATATCCATTATGAGCCATAATTTTTTGAATTAATTCATAAGAAGTTAAAGAAGTTAATTTGAAAATTAGAATCGAGCCTGAGGTTAAAGTTGCAATAATATAACCATTATTTGCTTGCATTATATTAAATACTTCTTTTTCCAAATTATCTATCTTTAATTCAACTGTATAATTTTCTTTATTATATATTATAATAGATCTATCATTTGATGATGAAGCTATTCTTCTATCTTTTAATAATATTATTTGATTAATAGTATCTGTATGAACAGTTAATGTTTTTGAAATTTTTGATTCAGAAATGTTAAACATTTTAATTTTTTCTTTTGGAACTTTTATATTTATTTTTTCATTTTTGATTTGTTTTTCTTTGTAATAAAATGAAATAAAAATTTCTGATTTTTCAAATACATTTTTACAAGAGGAAAAATCTGGAATTGGAAATTGAATTTTTTCAATATTTTTGATATTTTGAATAATTTGAAAATTATAATTATTAAGTTTTGCTTCAAAAATATAAGTATCAATTAAATTATTAATTAAAGAAATTTGAGAATAATAATTTTTTTCATATTGTAAATAAACCTCATCTATTAATTTAATTTGTTTTTGTAAACCTTCAATTATTTCATTTTTATATTGTTTAATACAATCTAATTTTTTTATTTTATTTTTTATTTTTTCTAAATAATCATCAGAAAGAATTTCTTCAGACAATAATTGCATATTATGATTTTTATGATTGTTTAAACATAACATACAAATATTTTTTTTACAAGATTTACAATAATAAATAAAAAATTGGTTATGATCAAAACAAGTAGAATCATATTTTGATAAAAAAATAATTTGTTCTTGTTTTCCAGAATGTTTAGGTAAACAGTCAATACATAAATATTTTTTACATGTTATGCAATAAAAAAATTTAAAAAATTCATTTTCTTGTTTTTTATTACAATCATCACATGGTATTTTATTTAATATATTTTTCTGTTCTTTTAAAAAATTATCTATTGAAACTTCTCCTTTATGATTATTTTCACAATAATATTTTATATTATATTCATTTTCTTTTTCATTAATTTCAATTAATGGAATTTTAAAACATTTAAAACATCTTTTAATATTTTCTATTTTATAATTTGAAGAATTACAACTTGGAGCATCATTCATTTTTTATTTTTTAAATTAATAAAAATGATTATTTTTTAAAAGTTTCTTAATAATGTAAAAAACCAAATAAATTAAATTTGTTCCTTACAATAAATATAATTAATGAAAGAAAAAAATAATGAATGTAATTGTAACAAAGAAAAATTTAATAAATTTAAATGAAATAAATACAAATCTTTCAATTCAAAAATTTATTTTCAAAAATTCAACATAGATAATAAAAGAAATCAAATTAAAATCATTAAATAAAAAATTAAATTTTTCAAAAAAAGAAACAAAACAATATTTAAATGGTTAAAAATATAAAAAATGGCATCTAAAATATTCTAGAAAAAGTTTTCAATTTGACAACATGAAAAAAAATTTATTTATTTTTGATTCGTCAATTTCTATTTTGGAGTTTTTTTTTATTTGTATTTATTTCATTTTCATTTTATTCTTCAATTGAATTTTCTAGATTGTTTTCTTTATCTTCTTCTTAGTCATTATTTATTCCTGTAATTTCAGGACTTATGTAATTATCAAGTTCATCATAATTATTGAAAATATTTTTTGTACTTTAAATTCATTTTGATATGTTCTATTTTTAAAAAATAAAATATTATTTTATTTATTTTAATTATTTTCTAGAGTAGAAAAATAATTTAATTATATTTAAAATACTATATAAAACTATTTTTATTTATGAAAAAAAATTTTATATTTCTTTTATAAGAGAAACAATAAATGAACTTAACATTCTAGAAGCTGGAATAATTATACTGAAAATTGCACCAATTCTACTAAAAAAGATAATATATATTAAATTAGATTTATTAATATAAAAAACAATATTAACATTAGTAAACATTTGCCTTAAGTGACATATGAAATTAAACTTTCTATAATAGTTCAATAATTCTACTTGATAAAATTAAAACTATAGCCTTTCATATATAAATAAAAATAACATGACTTTTTTTCATTCCTAAAGATCTCATAATTGCAATTTCTATTTTTTTGTTCAAACATATTAATTGTCATAGAAGCAGTTAAATTAAAAAACCAAAAAATAAAATAATTGTAGCTGTATGAACTAAATTTTTAATTCTATCACTATTTTCTTTCATTTGATTAAAAAACCAAAGGACAAATAATTACATTATTTTTTATCATATTTATTCTAATTAAATAATTATTTTTATGTATTATTTAGAAGTAGGAATAAATAATTATTTCTTTTTTTTAATTTAAAATTAATTTTTATAATTATTTTTTTTGAATGAAAAAAAAAGAGCTAAATTAAATAAATATAGGGATTTGGGATTGGACCTAATCCCCTTCCCCATTTAAAATTCTTTAAATTTTTTTTATTTATTTATAAAAATATAATTAAATTATTGCTTTGTAAATTTTGATATATATGAATAATTGTTCTAATTCAATTAAAAATTATGATAAACAGTTTTAATTATTTAATCATAAAAAAAATATTTTTAAAAGTATATTATTATTTTATCAAATATTAATTTCATTATTTAATTTTTTTAGTAATATTAATATTTTATAAATATTTAATTAACTCATTATAATCAAAATTATTATCTTTTAAAAATTGAATACCTTTCTGAATAATTAGAATATGTTCTTTTTGATTTATTGACAATAAATATTTTATAATCATAAATGTTATCATAATTTTTTCATTTTTACAATTTAAAGAATTAAAATATTTTTTTGTTTTATCATAAATTTCTTTATTATTTTGAATAAATAATTTAGTTTGAGAATTTAAATCCCAAGAACCTTCTATAATATCTTGTGTTAAAATCATATCTTTTATATTATAATCAATATTTTTGAATTCATTATTATTTTTATTAATTTTTATACTTTTATTTTCCAAAGAATAAAATTTTTCTTTTATTTCATCTTGAGATTTAAGATTTGATTTATATTCATTTGTTTTATTTTTACTCTTTTCATTATCTGAAGATAATTCCTCATCATCATTATCTTCATCAGAAGAATTTTCTTTTGCTTTTTTAGTCAATTTTCTTTTTTTATTTTTTACTTTTTTTTTCTTTATTTCTTCTTCTTCTTCTTCTTCTTCATCATCTTCTTTTTTTGCTTTCTTTTTTTTTGATTGTTTCTTTTTGTCTTCTTCTTCTTCTTCTTCATCTAAATCCATAGAATCATCTTTTATTTTTTTCTTTTTTTTTGATTTTTTCTTTTTGTCATCTTCATCCTCATCTAAATCCATAGAATCATCTTTTTTTCTTTTATTATATTTTGATTTTTTCTTTTTGTCTTTTTCTTCTTCATCATCATCTAAATCCATAGAATCATCTTTTTTTCTTTTATTATATTTTGATTTTTTTTTCTTATTCACTTCTTCTTCTTTTTCTTCTTTTTTATATTTTTTTTTTTTTTTTATAATATATTTTGACTCCTCCTCATCAGAATCCATTTTACTATATTTTTTTTTAGATTTATATTTTTTATCATCTTCTGAAGATGAATCCTCCTCATCAGAATCCATTTTACTATATTTTTTTTTAGATTTACATTTTTTATAATCTTTTTTACAAGATTTTTTTTTTTTTTTAGCTTTCCACCTTTTAACATGATCTGAAAATGAATCATCTTCAGATAAATATTGTTCTATATTATATTTTTTTAATTCTCCTATTATTTGTGATTCATTTTCAATTTCAGCAAATAGAGATGTATTTTGTGATAATATTTGATATTTTTTTGATAAATTAATTTCTTTTTCTTCATCTATATTATTATTTTTTAAAATATTTCCTATTATTATCTTACTTATTATATCACCATCAGTATTTGATAAAATATTATCTTTTGTAAAAATAAAATTTTTATCTATTTTATTATCTACTTCATCTGCTTTAAAATTAATTTCAATTGTTTCATTATCAAATTTACCTTTTTTAATAAAAGAATAATTGATTATTTCATTTTGATAACAAAAATTACGATTTGAATTAAATTCATATTCTATTTTTTCATTTAATACATTAAACGATGGATAAATTAAATATTTTTTTAAGCAATTATTTAAAGCTTTGATAATTGTTGAATTAATTTGAGAAATATCTTCTACAAAATTATAAGAACCTTTTCCCTGAATTCCTGCTTTTTTAATTAATTCTTTATCAAAATATTTACCTAATCCTATTGTATGTATTTTAAATTCTTCACAATTATTTGAAATTAATTCTAAACATTCTTGAGTATTATTTACTTCACCATCTGTTAAAATAAATAAATTTTTTGATAATGGAAAATTATTATAATCTTTACAATTAAAAATATACTTTAAAGGAGAAGAAATATTAGTTCCACCTAAATCAGCTTTTAAATTTTTAATAATTGTATTTGTTTCATTTACATTATCTTTATTATATTCTAATGGAATTTCATTTATTTTTTTAAAATCACTTCCAAATCCAATTAATTGAAAATAAGATTTTTTAGGAAGTGATTGTAAAAAAAATAATAATGATTCACTTACTAATTTTATTGGATTACCACTCATTGAACCACTTTGATCAATTAAAAAAATAAATAATGAAGGTATATCATTTTCTTTAATATTTTCATATTTCATAAAATAATTTATATTCTCATTTGTATCAGGTTCATTTGGAATTGGAATTATAATTGAATTATATACCATTTCCATAATATAACTTGTTTCATCATTTATTGGATTATATTGTTTAATTAAAAATGGTTCATTTATTTTTTCTGTTCTAAAAAGTATATTTATAGGTTCTTTATATCTATCTTTTAAATTTTCCATTTTTAATTCAATAATACATTTTCTTAAATTGTCATTAAAAGTTTTTTTATATGGAAATTTAAAAGATTTTATTATTAAACGAGTTATTTTTGATTGAGTTTCTAAATTGATTTTTATTGAACATTGATTAGGATTTAATGATGAAAAATAAGGATAATTTCTCATAATTGAAAAACAAAAAGATATATCATCTGATGTAATAAATTGAATAAATTCTGACATTAATTCTAATTTTGTATTTGGTTTTATTCTTCCTATATTTATACAATATGTTGTATTATCTTCATCATATGAAGTCATTGTTGCTGTATTTCCTTTTGCTATTGAATCTGTATATTTTTCTTTTGCTTTTTCTTTACTTAATACTTTTGATATTATTTTCTTTCCATCCATTAAAAGAGTGAATTTACTGAATTGAATTTCCTTTTTCAATGGTAATATTATTTTTAATTCTATTTCATTTTCTGAATGATTTATATATGTTTGATATACTTTTGTTATTCCATAAAATTCATTAATATTTGATTCAATATAAATTTCTTTTTCTAAATCCATTTTATTTGATTTAGAATCAATTCAATTGTTTTAAATATGAGAATAAATAAACTATTTTTAAGAATTGAAAAAAATATTAAATTTATTAACATTGAGATAAATCTATTATGTGTTTTATATAATATAAATAAAATAAAATCAATATATACGATTAATATCTTTTGAAAATAAAGAATAAATAAATTCTTTATTTGAAAATTATTTTATAATTTTTTCATTTATATTATATTTTATTATCAAAGAAACAATACTATTAAAAAATTTAAAAAAAATTAATTAAAATCTAATCAGTACAATAAAAAATATAATTTTTTTTTAAAAAAAAGAAAAATGATATTTAAAATTTGATAACTATACAAGAGAAATTATGCATAGTTTCTTTATCAATATAATATTTAATTATTTTATAACAAAAATCTTTCGAATTATTGAAATTAAGACTTAATTTAAATAAATCTTCTTCCCATAACAACAAATCTACTTATTCCTTTATTAATTTCTTGTTACGAATAGTAGGATTTGCAATAACTCCACAATCTTTAAAATCAAAATCACCAATACTTCTAGTTAAACTTAAATTCTATTTACTTTACCATTAAAAATTAAAGATTTTTACTTTTTTTAATTCTCTCAACTTCTTTTTCGTTTTTTGAATTATTATCTTTAGTCATTTTTATTATTTTATTTTATCTTTTGTTATATAAAAAGAAGAACTATCACTGACATTTGCACTATAAATTATATTATTATCAATTAATATTATAAAACGCAGATGAAACAATTATTTTAAAAGTTATTTTTTTGTATTAATATTGAATTCTATTTCTAAAAATGAATTTCAATATTATTTTCTATTCTATTTGATTTTAATATATTTTTTTTAAATTTTCATGAAAATTCTTTTGTAAATATTCTAATACTTCTTTTCCATCGTTTCCTGAAAAAATTGCAAAAAAGTGATATTTTATGATTATCTTTTTCTAACAAATTTTTGTTTATATATGAAAAATCTTTCAGTCGAGTTAGATCTAAAAAAAATCTGGGTTTTTTGGGTTTTTTTTGGGTTTTTTGGGTTTTTTCTGGGTTTTTTGGGTTTTTTGGGTTTTTTTGGGTTTTTTGGGTTTTTTTGGG
>JAJJLU010004553.1:0-11765 GCA_023807065.1 Isotricha intestinalis | reverse complement strand
TTTTTATTTACTGGAGTAAATATTAAAAATAATTAATCATTAAATAAATAAAATATAAAATAAATTACTTTTTTTAATTTAGATAAAAAATTTAACCTAATATTCTTAATAAAAATTAATTTTAAATATTATCAAAATTAATTTATTTAACTTTACTATAAGATAATAAAAGTGTACTTTTATCATCAAGAATTTTTACAATTATCAAGTTTCCAAAATGAAAGACATGCATCACCAAAAACATTCAAAATTTATTTCTTTCAAATTATACAAGTATTAAAATAAAAATGTTATTGATCACAAAAGAAAATTTTTTCCAAATGGAACAAATATTAAAACCTTTATTTTCAAATTTTAAATTTTGTTCAAAAAAACATTCAAAAACAATAAACAATAAATAAAGTTTTATATATTCAATCATTAAAATTTTCAAAAACTAGTTTATTTAATATAGTATTTTACATTAATTCTGAAGTTTCATTTAATCCTTTTTTAGTATATTTAATTTATATTTCAATATTCGAGACCTGGAAATTTAGAATATGTTTTAGATAATATTGAACAAATGATATTTATAATTATTATTCTTTTAACAAAGGACATGAATTAACTTTATCAATGTTACTTTCTGATTTTGATTTTGAACAATTAATTATCAAAACTTTAAATTATATACAAAGTATTCAAAAAAAATCTAAAATTGAAGAAACTTACAAAGATTTGAAATGTGTTTATAAAAATCATTTAAATTAATATTGATAAATATGAACAATTCATATATACATTATTTTTAATTTATTTAATGAGAAAGATAATAATTTAATAATCAAACAGTTTTTTATTTTTTTTTCACTATTTTTCTATTTTTAAATTATTATTCAAGTATATATTTTTTATCCTTCTCTAATTCTTAGAAATACCTTTTTATTACTTTTGTTTACATTTTATTTCTTTTTGACATTTTATTTTTAAAAGAAAACTATTTTAAAAAGAATTAATATTTCTAATTTGTCATTTTTCTTAATTTGGTATTTTTAATTTAGCTTTTTTCATTCATTAAATATATAACTTTGATAATAAATATTGATAATTTTAGTTTTAAATTACAAAGAAGTAATGTATTTGGATTAAAAGCTTTTATGGTGATTGTGTTACTCATAAAAATAAAATATTATCATTTATTTTAGAAAAAATCAGATTTGATAGTGAAGAAACTTATGATATTAGAGATAGTTTAAGAAAAGAACAACATTTAATGATTACTAAAATCACGTCAAATTTATAATATAATGAATTTTTAATTTTTAATTTTGTTTCTTATTTGAAAAAATAAAAATGAATTATTTTTGGATTATTATTTTCTTTTATTAGAAAATAATAATTAAAATCATAGTATTAACTTTAATGAATAATGATATTACAAAATTATTCAAAAATAATAGTTATTTAATTATTCTTTTTGTAGAATATAAATAGTTTTGATTAAAGATAATATTATATATTTATATGAAAAAAATAAAAAAATTAAAATAAACATTCTTATTATTCTTTATTTCATCATTATAAAGATTATAAATAAGGCATTATTTATCATTAATATTCTCTTTACAATTAAATATCCTGTTAAATTTTATTTTTTTAAAAAGATAATAAAAGAAATACCTGAAAAATAAATTTTATAAAAATAAAAAAAGTAAATATTCAAATTATTGAATTTTCCTTCTTTAAAATATTTATTCATTTTTTTTTAATTAAATTCAATTATAAAATAAATCCATTTACATTAAAAGATCATTGTTTTTATTTATTAATTGATTAAAATTTATATAAAAAATAATAATGAATAAAACCCAAATTAAAGAAATTAAATGGCAAAATTCAGTAATTAAAACAAGAAATTTAAATGATATTTATCATCTTCACACAATAAAAAATCATCTTCAAAATTCAGATATTAATTGGAGTTTCCATTTAAGAGAATATGATACAATTAACAGAAATAATTTATTTAAAATACATAATTTAAAACCACCGAAATTTTATTATACAGATGAACTAAAATATAAAGAAAAAAACAAAAAAATAAAATCAAATTCAATAGAAAATATTTTTAATTATACATTATATAAACATTTATTATTTAATAATGAAAATAAAATAAATAATAATACATTTTATTTTGAAAGAAGCTTAAGAAATTTAAAAATGAATAATAGTACTAATCAAATAAATAATTGGAATAATACAATAAATAAGAATATTATATCATCCTTAAATTATCTTCCTTTAACAAAAGGATTAAATGATAATATAATAATTAGACCTTATAATATTAAATTAAAAGAACAAAAGTATGGAAAAAATAAAATATATATTAAACAATTAATCAGAAATAACAATTATGCAATGAATTATTTTGGTTCTCATAATTCAGGAGGTCCATATAAAAATTTTTGTTTAAATAAAAATTATTCAGAATTAAAAAATATATTAATAGGTAAAAATAAAAGTAGAATTCAATGTTATTTTCAATTAACCTTAAGAAATCAATTAAAAAATTAAATGATTTTTAAAGAGTAAATTTTCTTTTTTAATGATTAAAAGAATTTTATACATATATCTATGATTAGATAAATAAAAATAATTTAAATACCCCGAAAATTAATATTTAAATATTATTTCTTTTATTAGTTATTTTTATATATTTAAGAATTAAATTTAGTGATTCTATTTTTTAAAAAAATTTATTATTTATTTATTCAAATTTATCTACAATAGTATTTATCATATTTTTTATATCCTGTATATTTTCTTTTTCTTTTTGTTCTAAAATTAAATTTGTTTTTTCATATAATGATTTTCTAAATAAATCACTTTTATTCCTTTTTAAAGAAGATTCATTTACGTTAAATTC
Organism: Isotricha intestinalis; assembly: GCA_023807065.1. Lineage (NCBI taxonomy): Eukaryota > Ciliophora > Litostomatea > Vestibuliferida > Isotrichidae > Isotricha > Isotricha intestinalis. The sequence continues at coordinate 8,851 of JAJJLU010004553.1, read as the reverse complement.
TTTATTAAAATAATTACTTTTAATTGAGGGAAAATTAAATTGTATTCTTTGTGTTTTTCCATAATCTAAATTATTATCAAAAGAATTAATTAAACTATTATTTAAAGAATTTTTTTCTTTTAAAAGTGTTTTTCCTTTATTTTGAATATAATTTAATTTTTCATTATTCATTATTTTATATTTATCAATTAACTTTTTAAAATATAATTTCGATTCTAACATTTCTTTATTTTTTTCTTTTAAAACTAAATTAAATTCTCCTATTTTATTATTTAAATGACTAATTTTATCTTCTTGTTTAAAAATAATATTTTCTAAATCGTATTTTTCTTTTTCAAGATCACCATTTTTAATAATTAAGTCATTAAAGGAATTTGAAATATATGATATTTGATTTTCATAAATATTTAATTTATTATCTTTATTTCTTAAATCTTTTCTATATTTTATTTTTTTCAACAAAAGACTTTTTTTTTCTTCTGATAATTCTTCTACTTTTTTATTTAAATCTAATATTTGTTTTTTATTATTAGAACCTTCTAAATTAAAAGAAAATTTTTCTATTTGAAATTTAATTTTATCAATTGAAGTCATTGAAAAAAAATCATTTATTTTAGAATTTAATTTTTTATTTCTTTTTTCTAATTTTAATATTACTTTTTCAATTTCATTTTGATTTTCATTATTTCTATTTAAATATTTTTCATATTTAAATATTTCTATTCTTAATTTTTCTATTAATAAATCTTTTTTATTTAGTTCTTGTAACATTGAATTAATTTTTTTGTTATATACTTTTTCTTTTTCAATTAAAGAATTATTTCTTTGTTTTTCTTCTTTAAATAATTTTTCATACATACTATAATTTTTTTTCAAAGATAAAATTTCAATTTGATGTACATGGAAAATTTCATTTATTATCATATAATTATTTTTATTTATTTCATTATTTTTTTTTTCTTTTAAGTTAATTGAATTAATAGTATTTGATTGAATTTTTTCATTTCTTTCAAATGGAAAATTTCCTTTAATTATTTTTTTTTGATGAATACTTTTACTATGAAATAATGTTAAATGATGTGGTGAATCAATTGATTTACTTATTATTTTTTCTTTTGTTCTTGATTTATTATTCATTTTTTTATTTCTGATTATCTTGAAATATTATTATATTTCTTATGATTTTCCTGCAAAAGATTTAAATTTTAATTATTATTTTTAAATTTTTTTAATTTTTTTTTTAAATTATTTAAAATGTTTGATGTGAATAATTATAAAGGAGTTTATTTTGGAAACGATTCAAAAGAACAAAAATTTTATGAAGGCGGAGCACATTTCAAATACAAAGAGTTATATAAAGTTTTGGAAAATATTGCTTTAAATAAGTCAAAGGAAAGAAAAGGAACATCTGAGGAGCCTAAAAAAAAGTCAAAATTTAAATATTTTGATAATAATTTAAATGAAAATATGAGTAGAAATATAAAAAATATAAAACCATTAATTGATAGTTTAACTCAAAAATTATCTGAAATTACTAAAAATAAATCTAATAGGAAATATTATATTGAAAAACCTTATTCTTTTCTTGATAAAAATAATAATAATTTTATTAATAAACAATCTAGGAATTTTAAACAATATGTTCCTAATGATTCAAAAGCTCATATTAAAAAAAAAAATAATACTTATATAACTTATAATAAAATTAATTCAAATAAAAAAATAAATGGAAATACAATCAAAGAAGATTTAATTATTAAAAATAACTTTGATTTTGGGAATAATATTTTTAAAAAAATTAGGAATAATAATATAAAAATAAAAGGAAAAAAAATATTAAATAGAAGTCAAGGAAAAAATAATAATTCAAGGAATCATTTTAATAATAATACTTTTGATTTAATGAAAACAGGAAATATTACTAAAGAAATAATGAATAAAACAACAAATATTCAAAATTATATTCCAATGAATCCAGTTAATAATTATAAAAATCATAGTAGTAATTTAAGTAATAATAAAAATAAATTAGAAAAACAAAAAAGCAGTTTTAATTTTACTAATTCAAGTATTTTAAATAATAATAATAATATTAATAATAGAAATTCTTTTTCTACAAATAAATCAAAAATATCAATCCAAAAGAAAATAATTAACCAGAAAAATCGTTTGATTATGAATCAAAAAATTATTCCTAAAAAAAGACAATTATTAATGAATATGTTGAAGAAAAAAAATTTATCATATAAACAATTAAATATTCACAAAAATGATAATAAATCAAAAAGTAACATTGATATAATAAATAATAATATAAATCCTAATAATAATTATGTTGAAATTTCCCTTTTATCAGATTTAAATACACCTCATTCAAAGAAAAAAAATTCAAATAATAATTTCTCAAATTTAAATAATGATTATATACATAATCTTTCAAATAATAATTTAAATCAAAATAATCTAACAACAAATAATAATATTATATTAAAACCAAAAATAAATATTTCTTTCGTGAATAATATAAAAACAATAACAACACCTCTTATTAATAAATCAAGAAATAAACATTTAGGAGAAGGAATAAATTTAGGAACTTTACTAAAAAAAGGTTTATTAACTGACATATATAAAACAAGTAATAGTAATTATAATTCAAATAAAAAAAGCTCTTATTCAAATTATAAAGATAAAATGAAAAATACTAGTTCTTTTAAAAGAAAAAAAAATAGAACTCCTGTTAATAAATTATCTAGAAATATGAGAAGTGAAAAAAAATTAAAAAATTCTTTCACTTTAACTGAACAATATTTAAATATGCAAAAAAAAACTAATATAAAATATAAATGTATTCCAAAGAATACTTCTAATATTCATAAAATAAATACAAATAAATTTTTAGGGAAAAATCCTCCAAGAAAAGGAAGCTATTTAAATCAAAATTTTTAAGTTTTTAAAAGTGAAAAAACTTTTGAAAAAATAAAAGAATATATATAAAGGCTTATACTTTAAAAAAAATTTATTTAAAATTCATAATATGGACATCTTAATATAATAATTAAATTATTAAAAAAATTAATAATAAAAAAATTTATAAATTTCCCCGATATCTAAAATAAAAATAAAAGAATAAAAAAATATTTAAAATGTTAAGACTCATCCTAATAACCTTAATATTTGTTCCAATATTAAATGAAGAAACAGTAATAGATTTATCAGAAGGACAATCAATAGAAAAGGATTTAGAATTAACATCTCCTCAAATTTATGAAATCAAATATTCAGGAAATAAACAATATATAGAAGTTAATGTAATTTCTACAAAAAATAATCCATACATTATTTTTTGTCAAAAAAAAGAATGTAATTTTGAAAATGCATATTTAATTTCAAATATGAGAGAATTAGAACACAGTTTATTTATTAAAAAAAATTATTTATTAAACAATGTTGGTTATATTCATATTTTTTCATATGAAGATTCAATAACAGGAAAAGTTATTTTTAAAGATTCAGATATGATGATATTAAAAAAAGATTCTTCTTTTAGTTTTTATAATCCAAATGATAATAATGAAAATTTAATTAAATTAAATATAGAAAAAGATGATAAATCAATTATGACTCTTTCAGTATTTATTCCTAATATAGAAAAGAATTCAGTTAAATTTTATTATTATGATGGAACTAAAAAAGATGAATTAAAAGATTCTTTCTCTTTTGATTATGGAAATGCAATTACAATTGACCAAAGTAAATATCAATATGTAGATAATTCATATTTTTTAATTTCAATTACTTCAACAAAAAACTCTTATATTATTTTAAATTCTAAATCTTTCAATAATCAAAATAGTAAATTAACTGCAAATACTTTGCCTTATCAAGGTATTATAAATGATAATTTAAAAAATCAATGTTTTGAAATTAACACTAAATCAAATTATAATTCAGATTTAACTTTACATTTTCATATAATGTCTTTAAAGGGAAATATAATATATTATTTTTCAAAAGATCAAAAAGAAACTACAGTAATTTATGATGATGCTTTTGTAAAATCAATAAATGATTTAACAAATAATAAAATATGTTTTAAAAGTAAAGATATTCAATCAGCTTATTATATTGAAATAGTAAATTTAAATGAAGAAAGTAAAAAAACTGATTTTTTCACTCCTCAAATTAATGGATATACATATAAAAGAATAATCCCTAAAAAATCTTTAATATATTATAATTTTGCTAAAAGAAGTGGTGATAAAAATGATTATATAACATTTTATTTAAGATTCCAAAAAGGAAAACCTAATATGTATAAAGGAACATGTAAAACTTTTCCAAAATGTATTTTTTCATATGATAAAATACAAGAATATATTTCTGAAGGCTCATTAATAAATGGAAAAAATATGAATAATATATATACTTATTCTTTCAAATTAAGTGTTGGAATAGAAATTATTAATCCAAATCAAGATTTATTATTTGTCTCCTGTGATGAAAACGAAGATTGTGAATTTGAAACTTTAATTTTTGGAAAAGAAGATAATATTTATTTAAAAAGTAATCAAAGAATTGCTTATGTTGTTCCAAATGGAATGAAAAATAATTATATTTTTAATATTACTGATAAAAATGTAAATAATGTAACTTTCTCTGTATACACTTTCACTGGAGATAACAAAGTTCAAAGTATGTCATCTAAAGAAAATTATTTAAATACATATTTTTACGTAAATAAACAAGAATTTGTTTATACCATAAGTGATATTACAAAAGAGGATTTATTAGGAAGATATTATTTTTCAGTTGAATCAAAAAGCAATTCTTTCTATTCAATTGAATATGAAACATTTTCAGCTACTGAAAATAAAACTATAGTAAATGCAGGAATGACTTATGTAGAAATATTAGATATAAATGAAAAAATGGATTTATATGTTAATTTACTAAGAAAAAAATCATTAAAATCAAATTATTATGCATCTTTCTTTGCATTAAATTGTAAAGTAACAATAACAAAATTATATTCAAGTCAAATAATATTAAATAAAGATTTTTTTACAATAGATGAAATATTAACAACAGATAAAGAATATAATGAAGATTATATTAAATATTCAGTTGTAGTAAATGAAATGGATTCAACATTAGAAAAAAACCAAGAACCTTGTATGTTATATATTGCTTCAGTAGAAAATAATTATATTAAGGGAAGTACAGATATAGAAGGTTCAATATTAATAGGTGAAAATGTATTACAAAGAGTAGTTTTAACTGAAAAAACAAAAGGAATAAAATATATATATCCTTATACTGTTACTGAAAAAGGAAATCTTCTTTTTACTTTTGAATCAATTAATCAACCTTCATTAACTGTTCAAATTACAATTGAAAATAATAAAACAAATTTTATTGTATCAACTTCAAAAACTTATGTTTTAACAAAGGAAGATAATCCATGTTCAGAAACAGGAAAAATATGTAATGTTTTAGTAGATATAACTGCTGAAAAAGAAGAAGATTTATCTAAAGAAATTAAATTTACTTTTACTATAAAATCAGAAGAAGAATTTCCGTCATATATTAAAAAAGGATTAATGAAAACTGATGTTATTTCAGGTAAAAGTTTTGTATATTATTATACTGATGTTGTTCTAAATGAAGAAGGAGAAATTAATGTTAACTTTGAAAGAGGAACTGGAGATGTTTATGCAAGATTAGTTAAAAAAGATATTATAGAAGAAAATGCAAATTGGATGGGAAGGTTTCATTTACCTAAAAAAGGAGATGATAATTTATTAATTGTTAATGATTATTCTCATAAAATTTATTATTTTAAATCTGATAGTAAAATTTGTGTAAAAGGTTGTTTCTTATTAATTACAGTTGAAAATACTGTTTCTAGAATTATTGAAAGTGCAAATTATTTATATGATATTTCTATTATGGTTAAAGTTACTAATGGAAAGAATCCACAAGTTATTGAAGTTCCTTTCGATAGATTTATTATTAATTTAATACCTTCAAAAGAAGAAGATTTAAATAATTATTATCATTATTATTCATTTACTTTAACTAGTGATGCTAGTAAAATATTATTTGAATTACAAAGTGATATGACTGTGATTTATGGTTATAAAGGAACTAAACTTCCTAAATATAAAGATAATGATTTTGATTATAATCCAAAAGATCCTAATTCTGTTTTTGAATATAGTAAAAGTCCTTTAAAAAAAGGAGATAAATTTACTATTTCTATTGGTGTTATTAGGAAATATCAATCTATAAGTGAACATATATATTCCCTTAGAATAAGAGTAATTCCTGAAAATAAAATAGATTTAATACCAGTTAATTCAGATCAAAATACTTTATGTAAATTTGAAACAAATAAAAAATATTGTTATTTTTCAGTTTTTTATCGTTCAGTAGATAGATTAAAAGATGTTTATATTCACGTATTACAAGATAAAGTATCATCTCTTCAAATTTTTGCTAAAAATTTATCTTATTCTCAAACCTTAGATGAAAAACAATTACCAAGTGAAAATAATTATGATTTAACAAGTAAACACCAATTAAACAAAGATTATTTATTAATCAATTTATTAGATATGACTCAAGAATATTTAATTAAAATCTTTTCATTCTTATTAGAAGGAAAAATGGATATAAATAAATAAAAAGGAAATAAAATTATTAATATAATTAAAAATTCTAATTCAAAGGAAGAAAATGATATTTTAAATGAATATTTAAATATTGCTTTAGATATTTTTAAAATGGTAAAATATTATTATCTTTCATCTTTTAATTTTTTTAACTATAAATTTTTTATTTCTATATTTATTTCTTATAAATTTATTTGAGTTAATAAATACTTTAATAATTAGATTTCCTTATGCATAATCAAGGTTAGAATTATATGAAAATCTATTTCAAATATAAAAATATATATTTTTCCTTTTTATTCTAATATTTTAGTTAATCCATATATTTACATTTTTCCTTGTTATATATTGAAGTATTATGTTATAACAATATATTAATTGTCTTCTTGCTTAATCATAAATTTATTATTATTGATTGCAAATAATAACTTTTTTTGAGTGATATTATTATAAAATATTCAATTAATTAAAGCTATTATATTAATAATATTAAAAAATAAAGATATATTATTGAATAATATATCATAAAAATAATTTTAAATATTATAAATAAATAATTTAATAAAAAAAACATTATAATAATATTATAAAAACTAAATAAAAAATGAAGAAATTATTTATTTTAATAACAAGATTCTATTTCCAAATAACATATCAGAAATTTGATTTCAACAAATATTCAAAAAATCATAATTTCAAAAATCCATTTGAAGATAATGAAAAACAAATATTATTAACAATAGGAACATTATCAAATTATAAAGTAATTAAAAAAGTTCACTTGGAATATTGAAGACCATTATTATTTGCTTTTTTAAAACCAACAAAAGAAATTGCAGATTTTTTTAAAGAGAATCTATATTATTCAGTTGCTTTCTTTTATAAAAATATAAAAATATATTTTTCGAAAATAAAATTAATGAAACTTTTCATCCTATTAAATTTAATGAAGAAGCTGAAGAAAGTTTTCTTATGCAAAGTACATATACTCATACTTTTTATAGTAAAAAAAATCCTTCTAATATTAGGAAAGATTATGAAGAAGGAAAATATTATCATTTGGAGAAATACTGAATATATTGAAATATTGGAGAGTATTTTAAAAAAAATAATTTAGTTCTACTTATTATTAATTAATTTTAGATATTTAAAGTGTTTTAATGATTCATTTCATTTTAATAAAATAATAAAAAAAAAATTTTTTTTTTATTATTGTTAATATTAATTTATTAATTCAATTTTTATTTGAGAAAAAAGTATTTAAATTATTTAATTACATAAATAAATTAAAAATATTATGAAATGATAATAATAATATTTTAAATTAATTTTTATAAAATAATTTATAATATATTAGTAAAAAATATAAAAAAATATCCAAAAACTACAAAAAATTAAAAAACATAAAAATCAAAAATGTCAGAATTACCAGAAGTATATTGTTTTATGTTAGAATCAATGGATGGAAAAGCAACAGGTGAATGGTTAGATACTGCAGAAGGAGAACAATGTGGTAAAATATACTTTCAAAAAGAATACTCTTTTAATTGTAAAAGTATATTAAGTGGAAGAGCAACTTTCGAATCTGATTTTAATGAACCAATTGATTTATCAAAATTTAAAGATTCTAAAATAGAAAAAAAAGATTTTGTAGCGGAAAAAAAAAATGGTTATTACAGTATTGTAATTGATAAACAAGGTAAATGTAAATGGAAAGAAGGTTTCTTTTGTTATTGGAAAGATTATGGTAGAACTCAAGAAAGTCAAATAATTACAATTTTAGCTGAAGATGAAGTAAAAGATGATTATCTTGCTTATTTACAAAGTATTGGAGTTTCTTATATTTTTGCAGGAAAAAATAATATTGATTTAAAAATTGCTTTAAAAAAATTAAAAAGTTTATTTGGAATTGATAAACTTTTATTAGAAGGAGGACCAACTACTAATCAACCTTTCTTTAAAGAAAATTTAGTTTCTAAAATATTTTTAATTAAAGCCCCTATTATTTCTCAAAGTGGAAGTAAAAATGTTTTTGGTGATGCATGTCTTTCATTTTGGAAACTTGATAATTGTGAAATTCTTGATGATAAAAGTTCTCTTTTATTATCTTATAGTAAAGTTAAATAAATTAATTTTGATAATATTTAAAATTAATTTTTATTAAGAATATTAGG
>JAJJLU010004552.1:0-11773 GCA_023807065.1 Isotricha intestinalis | reverse complement strand
TTATGTTTAAAGTTTTTTCTATATCTATTTTTAAATTATCAACAAGAAATTTACTTATTATTATTTCATCTTTTTTTAAAATAGCAAAATGAATAGATTCATTATATGTTTCTTCAATATTATAATCAAAGTTATAAACACTAAAATAAGAACACAAAGTACTACCTAAATAAGAAGTAGTTCCATAATATTGATTTTTTACTTCATATCTTGAATCACTAAGCAATTTATTAGTCTCTGAAATACCCATTGAATTATTTTTAGAATAAACCCTTAAATGATACTTATATTCACTACTTGCCTTATTATAAACATAGTTTTCAGCAGAATAGGTTAATTCAAATGTAGAAGTTTAAAAAAGAAAAACATACAAGTATTATAGAAAATAATAGACAAGTCTTTTTAAAAATAATTTAGAAGAAAAAGAAGTCACTGCTAAACTTTTCTTTTTAGACTTCCCAAGAAGATAAAAAGCACTTCTGTTTAACACTATATAAAAAAGAATTGCTGATATTAAAAATAAAACAAAAGGTTTTCCTAGATACGGTGTGCTGGGCTTACTAAAAGAAATGATAATAAAGGAAATTCAGATAATATGCCACCAAAGCCAATAGTATTTGCATTAGCAAATCCTTCTAAAAATCCATAACTAAAAAAAATTTATACCATCCTTTGATTGAACTAAAGAATTATTTGTATATATTAATATGGGTCATTATCACAGACCATAAATTATTTAAACATAAATATAAGTATCCAAATATAAATAAATAAATTCAAAATTTTTAATTATTTTTTTCATTTTACAATTAAATAAATATCCTAAAACCTTTTTTTAATAAATAATTCTTTAAAAAAATGTCAAAAAATGATGAAGGACCAATTATAGGAATTTATTTAGGAACAAAATTTTCATGTGTTGGAATAATGAGGAATGGTAGAGTTGATATTGTTCCTGAAGCTAATACAAGAAAAAATATTAAACCCTCAACTGTATGTTTTACTCCCACAAAAATTTTAATAGGTATAGCTGCAAGAAATAAAATGAGACAATTTCCTGAATCATCTATGTTTGAAAGTCAAAGATTAATTAAAGCTATTAATAAAAAAAATAAAAAAAATAAAAAAAGATTTCCTTTTTTTCAATCATATTATAAACCAAAAAATAATGTGAGAGAATGGAGAAGATCAAAAGTTTAAAGAAATGGTTGGTTTGTATGAAAACTATTAAAAAATTAAATATTATAAAAAAATTCCAAAATAAAAAAATATAAATCTAATTAAAAACAATGAAACATATTTATAATAAATAATAAATCAGAAAATAATTTTATAAATTAAATTATTAAAAATTGTAAATTGAAATACACTTACAAAAACATAAAAAAAAATAAGATTTCTCAAATTCAAAATTTAAATTTAAGTAATTCTGAAGAAAGTAATGATAATTATTATTTAAATAGTAAAATTTTTATTTGTAATGAATTAAATCAATATTTTTTCTATATTTATTTATATTAATCAATCTTTAATTAATAATAATAATAAAAAAAAATAATTCATAAAAATAATGATTTTAATTTTGATTTAAAGAAATATCAATCTCAGAATCATTATCATTTTTCATTAAAGCCAACCAATTTTCTTTAGCAGTTTGAATATTAGAAAACATAGGATTTTTAGAAATATTATTATCTTTCTCATTATAATTCAAACAAATATCATAAATTTCACTTAAATTTTTTTCATAAACCTCTTTTCCTATTTCATTAATTTTAGCTAAATATTCAAAATTTTTTTTAACCAATAAATAAACTTCATTTTTATATTGATTCCAAATTTTTTGCCTCATATTCAATAATTGTTGAAATAAATCCATAGCTAATCTAATTTTTTCTAAATTCCTTTGAGATTATTAGTTTTATTTTCATATTCTAAATATAATAAAGTTGGCGAATCATTATCAATTTGTTTTAAAATATTATTATATCCTCTTAATTCAGAAAGAAAAGAAAAAAGTTGATTTAATAAAATTTTTTTAATTCTTCAGAAAATAAAAACATATCAGTTTGTAAATAAGGTGGATCTTCCATATAAGTTATATCCCTTTAAATTCTGCTGATATTTTATAAAAAATATTTCTTACACATAATGACATTGATGGATTTATATATAAACATCGTCCTGTTGAATATATTAATTTGTGATATGTATATATTATTCTATTACGAATTTTTATTATTAATGATATCATTGTTTGTGCTTGTTTTAATTCATCTCCATTTTCTATTATTGATAAATTTATTTGGTTCTGTTTGTTCAAATAAAGTGTCTCTTGTATGTGATGAACAACATCCCATTTTTTTTTTTTGGTTTTTTTTTTTTTTTAATTTTTATATTTTAGGTTTTTTTTTTTATTCTAATTTTTTTTATATGTTAATTTAAAATAGTTAATTTTTTATAAAAAAGTTTTATAAAAATTATAAAAAAAAACCCTATTAATATTTTAAAAAACTTCAAAAAAAAATAAAATAAATTAAAAAAATAATAAGAAAAAAAATAAATAAAATAAAAAAAAACATATAAAAAAATTTAAAAAAAATACACCATTTTTACTTAGGTTTTTTGACAATAATCAACTTAGGTTTTCCCCAATGAGCAGTAAAAGACTTTTTACTAACATCATTATTAACTTTATCAAAATTATCATCTTTTTCAATATCTTTATTATCTCTAGGAGTCCAATCAGTAAGTCTATGTTCTTCAACTAATTTTTATTCATTTAAATTAATTTTAGCATTTTCAACAGTATAACTTAAAGTAGGAAACATAATAATTAAAATATCAAAAGTAGTAATAACAAAACCTTTAATAAAACCAACTTGAGAAGAAGGAATATCATAACCAATTCTATCACATAAAAAACTTACTGGTAAATTCATTCTTTTTTCTTTATCTCCTTGAAGCCAAAATTCATTTGTTAATAATTCAACCCAAGTAATTGAAATTTTAAATAATTTTGTATTATGTGCTAAATCAGCAGCATGAATTAAAAAATCTAAAAGTGATTGTTGTTCTTCAAATTGAGTTTTTGGATTTTTACTTAATAATTCAAATTTTCTATTCTCATTTATATTATCTTTATTTTCAAATAATTCATTTGGAATTTTTGCTTTAATTAATATCATTACTTTTCCATGATTTGCCATATCAGTTGCTAAAATTTCACTTATTATTCTTTTTCTTATTAATTTATAATCATTATCATTTAATATTTCAAAAATATTATTATCATCTATTTTAATTGTTTTAAATAATTTAGCACAATGGAAATTTTCTAAATATGATATATCATTGTATGTTATTGCCATATCGTTGAAACATTTATTTGAAAATTATTTGTTAATCCAGGATGACCAATATCATGTCCTAAAGCAGCAATTATTATACTTAATAAATCTAAAACTTTAGTTTGACATACTTATTCAATATTACTATTTAAAAAGAATAAACATATTGTTTGAGTGACATCAACACCATGAATACTATTATGATATTGTACTGTTGTATAATATTGATTACTTATATTTATTAAGAATGATTCTAATTTATTTGTTTGAATTATTTTATCATTATTTTAACCAAATTCTTCTAATATATATTTACCCATTATTGGTAAAACATTTGAATGACCTACTATTTTTTTTAATTCAAATATATTAAATTCTTTTTCAAATATTTGTTTAAAATCATAATTTGCATTTGATAATAATGATTCAATATATATTAATGTGTTTTTTTGAGATTTTATTTCTGAGGAACTTGGTCTTTGATTTTGTTTTTTATATAAATCTGAATTATGATTTTCTTTTGTTAATGGATATTTTTTTACTATATTTATCATTCGATTTGGACTTTTAAATGTTAATTCTGTTGATTTTATTAAATTATTAAATGAGAATTTACAAATTGTGATTTTTTTAATAGAGAATTTTTCATTGGATAATAATTTGGAGATGTAAAAGTAAAATTATTATTACTATTATTATATTTAATCATTCCTTTTAATGAATTAACTGATAATTTATTTGAATCATTTCCATTATTAAAATTTAAATTTAATTTTTGTCTTGGTAAATTATTTCCACTAAATTTATTTTCATTATACCTTCATTTGAATTATTTTTAATATGAAATTTTCTTTTAAATTTTAAAGAAGGAATGAATAATTCATTATTCATTTTTAAACTTTTTGAATTAATTAAATCAGTTTTTTTATTCATTTGAATAACTTCTTCATTATATTCAGAAACAAATTCAACAAATTGTTTAAAATCTTGATTTTCATTTGAATATTTTTGAATTAATTCATTATCTTTTAATTCATATGTATATAAGGAATGACTTGTATAACTTTAATTACCCATTCTAAATCTCTTATTAATTTACTTTGATTTTTACTCATCATCTTTATAAATTTTTTTGCATCATTTATTATTGATAATACTTTTTCATATGGTGTTGTTATTATATTATTTCCTGCTATAATTATTGGATTATTATTTGATTGAGACATTTTTTTATTTTTTTATTTTTAATTAAATGATATATTTTTATTTTCATTTTATTTTAAATTTAATATTTTTTAATTAATTATTTTAAAAAATTTATTTGTTGTCACGAAAAAAAAGAAGAAGAAGAAGAAAAAAAAGAAGAAGAAGAAAAAAAAGATGAAGAAGAAAAAGAAGAAAAAAAAGATAATAATAGTAATAATAATGAAGAAGAAAAAAAATCAGAAAATGAAAAAAGTGAGAATAAAAAAAACAGAAGAAGAAAAAAAACAGAAAGTAATATAAAAACAGAAAGTAATAAAAAAGGAAAAGTAATAAAAGTTCAAATTCTAAAAAAAAAGAAGAAAGAAAATTAGAAAAAGAAAGAGAAAAAAGGAGAAATTATTAAAAAAAAAGAAGAAGAATTTAAAAGAAGAGAAGAAGAAGAAAAAAAAAAAATATAAAGAATTATAAAGTTGCAGATATATATAGAATACCAGAAGATGATATTCCAGATTTAAATTTTAAATTTTAAAAGATTTTGTGAAGTATTATATATATTTTCATCTCATTGTAGATTAGAAGATAAAACACAATCTTATTTTCAATTATTTGATTTTGATAATGATGGTAGAATTGGAATTAAAGATATTAAAACTTATTTAAGTAATTTAAGAACTGATCCTTTTATTTTAAAAAAATACCTAAAGTTGATAATAATAATTCAAGTAATTCTATTGATTCTGAAAAAGAAAAAAAATTTCATTTATTAAATATGAAAGAATTACAAAATAAAGATGAAGATACTCAAATTGCACAAATTATTATGAGAGAAGCTACTAATGGGAATAAAGATTATTTAGATTATTTTGATTTTAGATATATGTTCTTTAATACTCAATCTATTCATGATTTTCAACTTTATATTTATTTAAAAGATGAAATTAATGTTGAGCCTGATGTTGCTGAAATTAATAAATCTAATAATAAGTTAGCTAATTATATGGAAAGAGATTAATTAAGATAATTTAGGTGTTTTTTATATAGTTTATTATGAAATATTTTTCATATTAATTTCATTTGAAATTAATTTGTTTTAATTAAGAAATTTTTATTTCTATATTTATTATTTTATATTATATGATATTATGATTTAATTCTTCTATTTCATTTAGAAAATAATTTTATATTCTTTATTATAAAAATTAAAGGAACAGTTTTTAGAATTTTTAATTTCTAAATCAAATATGAATAATTATAATTAAGTATTTATATATTCTAGAAAAAAAAAATAAAAGAATAAAAAATAAATAATATAATAATAATTATAATAAATTTTATTATTTATCATATCTTGAATTAGCATTAATTTTATTACTCAGTAATTTTTCTTTTTTCATTTGAATTTTTTGTAAAACTTCATCAATTTTTTTAATTAATTCTTTTTCTCTATTTATAGAATCTTGTTGATTTTGTTGTTCATAATTATCAGAATTAGAAAAGCTTCTATTATTAATATTATTACTATTTCCATTTTTAATATGCATATTTAAATTATTATTAGGATAAAAATCTAAAGAAAAATTTTCTAAAGATAAAACACTTAAAATATATTCTTTTCTTCTTTGTTCAAAAATTTCATTTTCTTCATTTGAAAAATAATTTAAAGAAATATTTCTTTTTATTTCATTTACTTCATTATTATTATTATAATTTTTAGAATATATTTTTGTTAAGAATCTCTATTTTTTGTTATTTGATCTATTAATTTACTTTTTGAATCTAATTCATTTCTTAATTGATCTATTTCTCTTTGCATTATATATTTTTCATTTTGAACTGAATTTTTTTTTCTTTTTAATTCTTCATTTTCTTTTTTTACTTTTTCATATTGAATATTTAAAAATTCTAAATCTTTCATTTTATCTATTGTTTTTTCTTTATATTCTTCAAAATCTTCTTTTAATTTTAAATATTCATAATTTAATCTTTCTATTTCTTTTATATCATAATTTTTTATTATATAATAATTTTAAATAATATTTTTTTTATAATGAAAAAGTTTTTCTTTGACTTATTTTTATTTTATGTAAAAAAACAAAAAAAAATTTAACAATTATGGATCTTTTACTTTGATAATGGTTTTATAATAAATATTTTTTTTTTGGAATAGAATCAACAATTCAATTTTATAAAAAAAGTTGGATTTTACCATTTATATATCATATAGTAATGATTTTTATATGTTTTTATTATATTTATTTAGAAGAAAAAAATATTATAATTGTGATATTTCATATTATTATGGCAATTTTTTAGTGTTTATTAATTTAATTTTCTTTAATTTTAATATCTTTTAGATTTCAAATTAGTAAAATTCAAGAAAATGAATCTAAATATTTTTCAAATTCAAAATATATTTTTCCTGAAGTAACAACCTTAGAAAAGAAAATATATTATTGGATAAAACAAAAAACACTTCAAAGTTATTTAGGTTTATTAATATTATTTTTTTCAGTTATAATATTATTTGGTTCTATTACTATCATATTTATTTATGATTTTGATTTAGATGATAGATGTGATAATAAATTGAAAATATTTTATTTTGGTATAGTATATTAATTTTAATTACTAATTCTCCTCCAATTTTTTGTGGGTTTATTATGCTTTGTTTAGTAAGGTTTACCAAATTTTTTTTATAAATTTTGCTCTAAAAATTTTAATCGAAATTATTTAGTTAATGAGTATTTATATAATATGAATGATTATTTGAGGAAATATTAAGAATATGAATAATTTAAAATTATTTAATTTTTTTAAAAGAAAAAATAAATTTTATGACAGAATTAAAAATCATCTTTATTATAAAACTAATTAAAATTATTAAATTATAGAATAGAAAATTATTTAATATTAATACAATAATAAATACATTAAATTTAAAAAATATTTTCAAATTTAAAAAATAATATAAAAAATAATATTAAAATATTTGATTTAAGAAAATATATTGTTTAAAATTGAACTGAATAAACTTCATAACCTTTTATAGTAAAATTTTTTTCTCCTTCATTTAATTCATTTTGTTATATTGTATTATATAAGGATTTTTATTATAATTATTATTATTTTGTGAACATTGAATACATAAATCATCACCAAATCCAAAAGAAAATTTATCATTATTCCAATAAATAACATTATATTCATATCCTTGTTTGATATCTTTTTATTTAAAGAAAATAAAAAAGATAAATTAATATTTAAAGAGGATTATATCCTCCAAATATATTTTTTTTTTTTATTATTATTAATATTGAATTTTTATTATCACATTTTTAATGTTTCTATTAAATCATTATCTTCATATAATTTATATAATAATTTAAATTAACATTTTCATATGTTATTTTAAAATGATATTTTTTTCCATTTTGATTAATTAATGAATTATAAGATTGAAGTATTATTTTAGGAGTTTTATTGTTATTTTATGAACAATGAATTTTAAAGAGTCAATATTTTACCTTCAAATTTAATTTAATATTAAATATACTATCACTTTTAAAAATGATTTAATTTTTTTTTAATAAATAAATTTATAATAAAATTTAAAATTAGAAAATATAATTAAAATTTTTGTTTTTGACTAGTAATAATTAATTATTTATTTAAACATTTTATTATTAATATAATGATAATAATAATTGTTCTCTAATATTTATTAACTAATTGTAAATATAATATTTATTTATTTAAATTAAATTTCTTTTAAAAAATAAAATAAAATGGATTCTCTAAATCAAAATGATGAAAGAATAAAAATATTTTTAAAAATAAAATCTCCAAAAATTTCTTCAAAGCCTTATTTTCAATAATCATTAGATAAAAAATCAATTCTTTTATTAGAAATAAAAATGAAAATAAAATAATATCTGAAGAGAAAAATAAAAATTATAATTTAGATAAAATATTTACAGAAAATAATGAAAATTCATATATTTATGAAGAAATAATGTTAAATTGTATAAAAGAAAGTTTATCAAATATTAATTTTACTTTTATTTCATATGGAAATTCAAATTGTGAAAATAAAGAAATAATTTTTGGAAAAAGTAACTGTTATGAAAATATTAATTCAAGAGGAATTTTTCCTCGTTTTTTAGAAAATTATATATTAAAAATATCAGGAGATAAAAATTTAAATGAAAATTTAGCTTTAAATGTTTCTTATATTATGATTAATGGAAATAATTTAATTGATATAAGTACTTTTATTGGAATGGAAAGTAAAGAAATATTAAATTTAAATGAAAATGATTTATTAAATAAATATTCAATTAAAATTAATAATAATAATAATAGTTCTTTAATTCATAAAGTTAAAAAAGTTCCTTGTGAAGATATTAAAGATGTTTTGTTTTTTTAACTAAATTTTTTGATAATCTAAATAATTTAGAAATTGAAGGAAGTCATTTATTTTTATATTCACATTTTTCTTTTATAATATATATTAATGATAATAATGGAAATATAATAAGTACAATTTCTTTTATTATTTTAAGTTCTAATGATATATACTTTTCAAATTTAAATAATAATTTATATTTAAATTATAAAGAAGAATTAGATAATACTAAAGTAGATATTATTAATTATATTAATAATATTGATAATAAAACAATAATAAATAAATCTAAATTAATTTCTGTTTTAGAAAAAGTTTCATTTAATGAAAATATAAAATATAGAATAATAGGAACAATAACTCCAGATGAAGATTCTTATATTAATGTAAAAGAAACATTAGAATTTTTATTAAAATGTAAAATAATATTAAATAAAAAAAAATCTAAATTTAAAGAACCTAAAAAGAAAAAATCAAAAAATGAAAGTGAAAAAAAAGATGATGTCATAAAAGATTTAGAAAGTAAAATAAAAGTACAAGAAAAAAAAATAGAAGAATTAAATAATTTAGTTGATTATAAACAAACAAAATCAGATATGTTAAAAGCAAATTATAAAAGACAAATAGAAACATTAAAAGAAATATTTAATTTTAATGGTGATATTGACAATTTATTAAATAATAAAAATCAAAAGAAAAAAAATATACAAGAGAAATAAGAGAAGCAATAGAAAAAAATTATATGAATGAAAATAAAATTATTGAATTTGAAAATAAAATAAATAATATTAAAGAAGAAACAAAAAAATTTTTAACTGTTGAAGGAATAAAAAATACTGATGAAGCTTTAATTAAAATTTATACTGAAATTAAGGAAGAAAAATTAGCTTTTGAAAAACAAGTTAAATTAAAAAATCAATATTCTAAAAATATAGAAATATTAAAAGAAAAAAAAAAACTTTAAATCAATTATCAAATAAATTTAAAGAAGAAAATATTATAAAAGATAATATTATTAAAAATTTACCAAAAGCTTTTCAAGAAAATTTAGAAATTCAAAATATAGAAATTGATGAAAAAAAAATAAAAAATGATATAAAAAATATTTTAAAAAAGAAATAAATGATATTGAAAAAAATAATATAAAAGAAAATAATATTATTATAAAAAAATATGAAAATTAATTCAACAAAAAGAAAATCAAATGAAAAAAACAGAAAATGAAATAAATGAAATAAATAAAAAAATGAAAATGGATCATGGAAATTTTATAAAAGAAATAATAGAATTATATTTAACAATAGATAATTTAATAACAAGTTATAAAAATTGTTTTGAACAAAAAAAAATATTTACTTCAAATATAAATGATATTAAAAATTTTACAATATATTTAAATTTAAAAGAAGAATTTGATAAAATAATTGAAAAATATGAATTAAATGTTAATAGATTTAAATTTCCTATTTTATTTAATAAATTAGACGAAAAAGGAATTGAAAGAAAAAAAACTAAAATTATTGTTTATAAAAATAAAGAAAAAGAAAAAATAGAAAATCATCTTGCTTTAAAAAATAGATTAAATAATTTAAATATTCCCATTAATATTCTTCAAGAAAAAAATTCTAATATTTTTCATGATTTAATTAAACAAAATGAAGATTTTAATAAATATGATAAAATAGATTTAATGAATTATTATAGAAAAATTAAAAGTAAATTATATGAAATAGAAGAATTTAATAGTAAATATATAGATTATTCTAAAAAATATGATAATAATTTATTTAATTCAAATGAAGAAAATTGTTTAGATTTAGAAAATAAATTAGAAAAATATAAAAATCAAATTGATGAATTTTCAAATAAATTTAATAATTTACAAAGTATAGTCTCAACTCATAAAAAAATGATAGAAAAATTAAATATGGAAAATGTATTATTAAGAAAGAAATTAAATGAAAAAAATATAAATGATAAAATATCTTTTGGAAGAAATAATAATGATTTTAACAAGTACTAATAACAAATTATGAATTTTATCAAAAACAAAAATATTAGGAATTCATACAGATATAAATTTCCAAATTGTATTTTGGAAAAATTGTTATGTAACTTATAATAATAAAAATGGAATTGATGGAATTTCTTCTTCTTTTATTATCAAATGGGGATCTTCAATTAAAATGTGATTATATTAAAGATATTTAACTATTAATATTAATCATTCTAAACATTGAGAATTTTACTATTTTTTATTAGATGTTTATATAAATAAAAAAATTATGTTAATGTTGGAAAATTTGTTGATGATAATATAGAATTATTAAGCAATGATAAAAAGATAAGAAAGGTAATAAAAGAATATTATGAAAAAGAAAAAGATAGAGAAAATATAATTCAAATGATGAAAAAGAATATTCAAAAAGATGAAGAATAGGATTTAAATGAAGAAAACAATGAAAAACAAATAAATAAAATTAAACAAATTATTTAAAGTATTAATTATTTATATAAATATATCTTTTTTCTTTAATTCATTAATTTTAATGTAAAAAAAATATGAATGCTGGAATAGCATTAAAGGAATTAATGATTAAATCTTCTAAAAATGGAATATTAAATATAAATGAAATACAAATTGGTTTTAAGTTAGAATAAACCTAAAAAAAATAAAATATTATTAGATTAAAGATGGTAATTCAACTGTGATATTTTTAAAAGATGCTTAGAAAAATATCCTACTATTGTCTTTGTAAAAACTATTAAAGAGATTTGGAGGATAATTGTTCAATTCCTTGGAAATATCTAC
>JAJJLU010004551.1:0-11790 GCA_023807065.1 Isotricha intestinalis | reverse complement strand
TGTTTTTATATGAGTTATTTGGGATTTCATTAATAGATTCAATTGTAATTTCAATATCTGAAGATATTATTTTGATTAAAAATAAATATTCTTTATTTTTATCTGATAATATTTAAATTTCTTTCATTGTTTCTGTTACTGGTGGAGGAGTATCCATCTAAAAATATAATATATATCATTTATCCGTATTTAATATATTTAAACATAAAAGAATAAATTTTATTTATTTAACTTATTAAGGGAATTTTTTTGTTCTAAAGTTTCATAAATTAAGATTCATAGTTTATTATTTTTTTTTATTAGTATCTCCAAAGTAAATATATAAATCTCCACAAATGTTTTGATAAATTTTATTTGCTTTATCATTTTTTTTCTTTTCTTTATTTTTATTTTACATTTTATAATATATGTAATTGTGATAATAAATTTAATTTTAAATGAAGAAGAAGAAAACATAAATTTAAAACTATTGCTATAGTTAAAGAAACAAAAAAGAAAGAGATTTTATGGTTTAAAGAAATTAATCCATAGAATTTAAACAGAAAATTGGAATATATTTTTAAAAAAACTACAAGAATTATCAATTAAAAATAATATAAAAGAATATTAATAGAAATATAGATATATTCAAATATTTACAAATAATTAATAATTAAAGTTTATTCAATAAAAAAGAAATAAATGAAGAAATTATCAAAAAACATAAAAATCTATTATTAGGAGACAATAGATTTAAAGAATTATTATTTTGATATAAATGAAATTATAAAAGAAGATATATATATGAATGTAAGAAAGAAGATAAAAAGAAAACTACAATTTATGATTATATTCCTTTTAAATTGTATATAAATAGTATTCAAGAAAATTGAAGATTTAGAGACAGAACATAAAAAATAAGAATAATATAAAATAGATGTTTAATTCTAAAATAGTTCTTGAAGAAAATACAACTAATTCATTATTATAATTAAATAAAAAAGTAGATGAAGTAGAAGATGTTAATAATTTAACACTAATTCTTATATTAAATAATTAAATCAGCTATATTAAATATATTAGTAAATGAAATTACAAAAAAAAAATATTGATATATTATACAAATTAGATTTAAAAGAGGATGTGGAAATGAATTAAAATGATTAAAATATTAAACCAAAGAATTAATTATATTAAAAAGATAATAAATTTCTTCACTAAAAATTTATTGATTTAAAAACTGTATATAATAAAGTAATGTATAAAAGATTATTCAATAAATAATAAATAAGGTATATCAGAAGAAATAATTAGTGGTATTCAATATCTCCTTTATTATTTAATTGATATATGAATGATTAAATCAAAGAATTTAATCATAATTCATATGAAATATTAGTTTATACCTCTGATTTATATATATAATGTGAAGGAATTCATTAATTAGTAAATTTAATAAAATAGAAAAAGGGAGTGAATTAAATGAAATGAATGTAAATAAAAAAATAATGATATGATGGATATTTTTTATAATAATTACTCCCTCTTTTACTTTTCAATATACTATAAATAATAAAAAATAATTGGTTATTGATATAACTATTTTTTGTTTTATTATTAACTCTATTTTAATCAATATATCAAATTGGAAAGAAAAAGTTAAAGTAATTAATGGATAATGATCAAGAGAAAGAAGAGGAATTATTTTATAGATATACTCCAGAAAAAGAAGATATTACATTATATATAAAGTTAGTTAAACATTTTACAGATTATAAAAAAGGAAGGAATATAAGTTTGAATAAATATTCTGATGATTATTGTTCATTGTATGATATAAGACATTATAGATCTTATCATACTTTCAAAAAAACTGAAACTCTTTATGATATTCAAAAAAGAATATCAAGTTATGTTGGATTTCCTATTGAAGTAATGGGTGATTTTGGATATGATGGTGGAAAAAGATTTGATACTGAATCAAATGAAATTTATAATATAGTAAAAACATATAAGAGCCCTAAAAAACCTAATAATACAGGAACTCTAAATTATTCAGAAATCCAAATAAAAGGAAGCATTTATGATAGTGATATAATAAGAAAAAGATATGTTTATATTTATATTAACATTGAGAAAGATAAAAATGTGAAAAATTTGAATGATGCTATTCTTAAAAAAGATAAAGAGGTAATCAAGTAAATAATGAAGTAAAAACGCTAAGTAAGCAAAATTCTGAATTTGAAATGCAGATTAAAAAATTATCTTCAGACAGGGACATAATGATAAATGAAAATAGACAATTAAAAAAATTTAAAGAAGATATTGAAGAGGAAAAAAAAAAAAATGAAAGGAATAAAATAGAAGCAAAGAACACAATCGAAAATTCCATAATAGAAACAGAAGAAAATGAAATTAAAACAAAAACAATTGAAGTAAAACAATTTGTATTACAGAATTTTATTCTAAATGAACGTTTATTTAATTATATAGAAAAAATAATTATAAAAATATCAAATCAATTTCTTGATATTTATTGCAAAAAATTTATTGATGGATTTAAAATAAGTTCTGAAAATTTGGTTAAAAAATATGATAAAAACAGAAACATAAATATTAATCACATAAATTTGATGATAATAGGGAAAGCAGGAGTAGGTAAAAGTACATTAATAAATAGTATTTTACAGTTAGAAGGAAAAGAAAAGGCAAAAGAAGGAATTGGAGAATCAGTAACATCAGAAACAAAAATTTATGAATCAAAAAAAATAAAAATGATAAGAATGTATGATACAAGAGGAATAGATGATAAAATGTTAAAAAATGATATATTTGATGAAGTTAATTCTATTGTTGAAAATTCAAGAAAATTAGATCCTGATAAATATATTAATTGTATATTATATTGTACTGAAGGTAAAAGATTTCAAGAAGAAGATGGTAAACTTATAAAAAAAATTATGGAAATTTATCCTTCTGATAATTTACCTGTTATTATAACTCAATTACAATATTATTTTGCTGAAGATGCAAAAAGTATGAAAGAAGAAATTATTAAAATATTAAATAAATATTTGGATAAAAGTATCGTTGATAAAATTCAAATTAAAGATGTTTTCTCAAAAGAAAAAATAACAAAACAAATCACTATTCCATCAAGAGGAATTCCTGATTTATTAAAAACTGCTATTGATTTAATGTCACAAGCAATCCAGTCTGCAACTCATAAATCAATTAAAGAAGAAATGATTATATCATGTACTGAAATCAATCAAAATAAAATAAATTTCATTGAAGATACATTTAATTCTGAATTTAACTTTTTATATGAATGTTTTTTAAATGAAAATAATGAAAATAAGTTTACTGATAATGGATTTTATGAAATAATTAAAAATGGAAATGATTTAATAAAAGAAAAGAAAGAAAACAAATGTTTTATTAAGCCTAAAAACACTTGGAATAAAAAAGAAAAAAATATTTTTAAAATTTCCAAAAAGAATTTAATTCAATTTTATTAAATAAAATATTATCTATATATTGTAACATAAATGATGTCAAAAATAATTTAAATGAACTAGAAAATGAACCTATTTATTCATATATTGAAAAAATAATGAAGAAAATTAAAAATATAACATTTTAAGTGATAGTAAAGAAATTTTTAATGAATTGTTAAATAATATTAATAGAGATTATTTTTATAAATTAGAAAAAATATAAACAAAAGAAAATCAAAAATATGGTACCTATATTAATATTATAAATCATGATGAAACAAAAGTAAATGATAAATTAACCTCTATTTATGAAAATGAAATTTTAAAATATAGTCTATGCATTATTTCTCAAATTTTTTGTGAAAATTTAAAGAAAAATATAAATAATTTATGTTCCAATTATTTCCAAAATAATAAAGAAATAAATGAAATATTAAGTGAAAAAGCAAATATGTCTTTGAAAAATGTTACACAAAAAATAAAGGAAAATTTAGAAAAAGAAATTAAATTATATTTTCCAGAAAAAGATGATGTGATTAATAATAATAATAATAATAATAATAATAATAATAATACTTCTAATGATATTAATGAAAACAAAATAAATAACAGAAATGTATTTAGAAAACAAGAAATGGATGATGATTTCTAAATGAATTTGATTAAAATTAATATTAATTTTAAAAAAAATATAATATTTATGTTAAATTTCTTTTATTTTATATTTAAGTTAATTTAATAATTCCATAAAAAATAAAAAAAACAAATTAATTTAATCTAAGCCTCAATAAATATTTTTATTTTTTCATATCATAATATTACATTATTCTTACAAATCTTATTTCAAATTTTTTGTTTCTTTTCTCCAAAATAAAACTTTTAGAAAAAAATGAATATTTATTATTCTACAATTTCTAATTAAATTATAATCATCTTATATATCTGTAATACAGTTATTTAAATAATATATATCTTTATATATCATTCAAATTTCTTATTTATTTGATAATCTAATTTATTTTCCTATATATTAAATTTTCCTTTTTCTATATTTAATAACATAAAAATAGGTCTATCATTGTCAAATGTATTAGAAATTAAAGGTCTATTAGATTCATTTAACTTTAATATATTTTCATTTTTTTATTTTTCAATTATCACCAGTAAATAATTAAAAAACAATGTATATAACCTATTTAATTATCTAATAAATCATTTCTATCAATTTCTAAAATATGATCTAAAGTATTATATCTATTTTTTAATTTTTGTAGTTTATTTTCTAAAAAATCATCAGTAGAATATAATTTATTTTATTTTGTTCCATATCTCCTATATGTGAATCTCTATAATGATTTTTCATATGAAAAAAAGGTTAATTAGTTAGTTTAAGTCCTGCAAGCCGGTTCATATTTTATATTAATTAAAAAAAAAAGAAGAAACCCAAGCATCTTACTCATATTAATATTCCCCTAATATTACAAGTATCATTTTATTCATCTTTCTTATTATATTCTCCAAATTTAAAATATAATTATCGAATAAAATTTTTTTAATTTCTTTAATTCCTTTCCTAAACCAAAAAAGGGGGCTTCCGGGAATCGAACCCGGGACCGCTTCTACCCTAAAGAAGAATCATACCGCTAGACTAAAGCCCAATTAAAATTTATTATTTTTTTATTTATCATTAAAAAAACACTTATCTTTTCAACTTAACATTTGAAAATAAAATATCATTACTTTCATTATTAATGAAATTTCATTTGTTTTTTTTTCAAATATAAAAATGTCAATCTATTTTTTGAATTTATTTCTTTTTCTGAAATTTGAATATAATTTTAATAAATATATTTATCCTTTTTTTAAATTTCTTCTCTGTTATTTTACTTTTATTTATTTTAATTTTGATTCTTCAACTATTTAATTTTATAATCTTTTCTTTATTTATTTGAATATAAAAATGTTTACTTGAAATTAGGAACTTTCTTATAATAAATTTCAATTCCTTTTAAATTTGATACAATTATTATTTGAAAAGTCAAACAACAATATTATTTAAGTTTTTATAAATTTTCACTTAAATGATTATATATAATATTAAATAAAATTAAATCAGACAAAACAATTAAAAATATTTAAAGAAAATATTATTATCATAATAAATAATACTTTTTATATATTACAAATAAATCTTATTTTAAAAAAACAAAAATCAAACTTTTTTATTATGAAAATTTGAATCTACTCTTTTTTATAAAACTTAAAGTACATTTTATCCTTTAATTTGTGTTTTAATTATATTATCAATTCTTTCAACATTCTCTTTCCCAAAAGTATTAATTAAATCTTCTTCATTTTTAACATTATATAAAGAATGAACTTCACTTTTATTCATAATAACTAAATTATCTTTAGAAGGAGGATTAAAAGGTCTCCATCTCATAAATCTCATTTTATTTCCGCTTTTACAACTAATAGAACTACAAAAATTAAAAGCTTTTGCAACATTTAAATAATCATCATAAACTAAAAATAATTTTTTTTCATCAAAGCCTCTTTTAACAATTTCATAATTTTTATAATCTTCAATTAATTTATCAATTTTAATATTACCAATTAAAGGAGTATTAACTTTTTCATCTTCATTATTTTTTTCTTTTAAAATAATATCATTAATATTTAAATAACCAATAATTTCTCCTAAAACAACACTACAAATTAATTGTCCAAAAGCAGCAGGTAAACAAGCAAAAACTGGTAAAGTTCTAACTCTTTCATTGAAATTGATTCGATAATTTTCAATATTATCTTTTTTACTTTCATCTAATTCACTTAAACTTTTTTCATTTTTTTCAAGTGAATAAATACATAAATTAGAAGGTAAACTTTCATTTGGAAATTTCTTTTTAAATTGATATCTTAATCTTCTTCCCATAGTATCACCTTGTAATAAATTAAAAGGACAATATCTTAAAAGTGTTACATCAGTTTTACCAGCTGCTCCCATTGAAGAAATAATTTTAATGTTATTTATTTGACAAAAGTGAATTAAATCTATTTTTGATTTTAAGTCATCTATACAATCAATAACATAATCTGGATTATCTCTTTTAATAAAATAATCAAAATTTTCTTCTAAAAAAGCATCTTCAATTCCTTCAATAAATATATTATTATTTATTTTTTTAACATATTCAATTATTAATCTTGTTTTTAATTTTCCTACATCTGATCTTAAAGCAAAAGCATGTCTATTAATTGAACTTAAAGTTACTATATCATAATCAATTACTCTTATTTTTTTTATTCCAGATCTTATTAATGACATTACTACATGACTTCCTACTCCTCCTACTCCTACTACTATTATAAATGGAGAAGATGAATTATTAGATTTTTGATTTTTTTCTTTTTCATTTTTAGAAATTTGAACTTTATTTTTTTCATTTGAAGAAAAAAATTTTGATAGGTTTTTATCCAGGAATGATGTAAGAAGAAGACCTAAAAGAAAAGAAAGGAAAGTGTTTATTAATTTTAATAACATTTTTATTTCTTTTTTTGGGATTTTTAAAATATTTTTATTTTTTATATTTAATTACTAGGAAATAAAAAAGTAAAAAAGAAAGAATTTAGATTTTTTAAAATATTTTATTTAAATTAAGATTATCATGTAATGTCTTATTCTGAAAAACACAATAATTATGATTGTATTTAAGAATGAAATATTGAATATAATTGAATAAAAATAAATTAATCATTTAATTATATTATTAAATAAATTATGAAAACAATTCATTTTAAAATAAAAAAATTAAAAAATAATTTATAAAGTATTATATATAATAATTCTTAAATATTGTTTGGATCTAAATCAAAAGTATATTCATTTTGAATATTTCGATTTTTATTATGCGATTTTTTACTTTTATTTCTTGATTGATTCTTTTTTAATTGAGAAGAATCATCTATTTTTTTTTTATTATTTATAATATCATTATTTTCATTAAAACTAAAAGTTTTAATAATTTTATGATTTCCATTTTTTAATTTTTCATTTTCTTTTTTTAAATCATTTATTAAATTATTTGCTTGATTTAATTTTTCTTTATACATATTTAATTCTTTTTTATATTTATGAACTTCTTCTAATTTATTATCAATTATATATTTTTTTAATGATTTAATTTGATTTTCTAAGCTTAAATTATTATTTTTAAGTTTATCATTTTCCATTAAAAAAATAGAATTTTTCTCTAATAACTCAGATATTTTTTGTTTTAAAGTAATAATTTCATTATTATTTAAAGTATTTTCATTTCTTTTTTTATGATATTTATGTTCACTATTATTATTCTTATTATAAATTGTTGAAATATTAATACAAATATTATGATTATCTTTCTTACCATATGAATCAGATGAATTCTTTTTTGTTTTAAGTTTATTTTGATTCTTTAAGCTTTTTTTCTCTATTTCATCTTTTGATTTATCTTCTTCATCACCTGATTCTTTTATTTGAATATGTTCAAGAAAATCAGTTGAATTATTTATATTATTATTTTTACTTAAATTTAACTTATTACTTTTTGAACTTTGAGAACTTTTATTTGAATCAAAAGAATTATTAACAGAAAATGAATTATTAAAATTTGATATTGTATTATTTATTCGGTATTTTAATCTTTTTTTTAATTTTGAATTATTTAATGAACTTAATGATTTATTATAATTTAATGAAGGAAGTAATTTATCTCTACTTAAATTTAATTTATTTCTTAAATTTGAAAATTTTTTTGAATTTGTATTTAATATATTTTCTCTTAATTTAGCAATTTTTAATTTTCTAATAGGACCATTCATTTCCAATTATTATTAAAAAAAATAAATATTATTTTTATTTAATTGATTAATTTATAAAACTCCTATAATTCAATCCCCATATAATTCAAAAAAATTAAAACCAAATAAAAAAATAAAAAAAAATAAAAATAATTAAAATATATATTTATTCCCTTTATTTTTTTTTATCATTTTCTTTTTTCTTTTTTTCAATTTCAGCTTTCCTATCATCATTCTTAGCTCCAATTTTATGTTTCCTTAAATTTCCTTTACAATATTCAGAATAATCATAAACTTCAGGAACTAAATTAGTTAAAGTATCAATAGTAGGAGCAACAACAAAGGAAATAAAACCAATCATAGCTTTATTAATATTAGTAGTATTCCTATCACAAAAATTACTTATAGGTAAGTTTAATTTTTTTTCCAAATCACCTTGGGTAAAAAATTCTGCATAAACTCTTTTAGTCCATTCTCCAGAAATTTTATCTGGTTTTCCAGGATTAGAAATATCAGCAGAATGAATAATTAAATTTAACATATTCTGCTGAGTATCAAATAATTTAACTAAACTATTATCTTCACTTTCTTGGAAAATTTTTTCAAAATTTTTTCCTTTTTTAATATTATAACTTTCAGCCTTTGTTTTCATAGTAGTCATTACTTTAACATGATTAGCCATATCAGTTGATAAAATACTATCAATCATTCTTCTTCTACATATTCTATATTCTTCAGGAGAAAAATTAACAAAGATATTTAATTCATCATGTTGTAATTCTTTAAAAGTTTGAGCTAAATGATACATTTCTAAAACAGAAGTATCATTATACCTTATAGCATATTTTGATTGAGTATTAATATGAAATAAATTATTTGTTCCTGGATGTTTATAATCATGACATAAAGCTCCTATTAACATTGCAAAAATATCTAAATCTGTTAATCTCATTTTTTTCTTTAAATTACCTTGAGTAAAAATTGTAAATGAAGTTTGCATAACATCACCAGCATGTAAATCATTATGATAAATTGCATTTTTTCTATCATAATGTTCAACAATTTGAGTAATGAAATTTTTAAAAATATCACTAGGTATATTACCATTTTCAACAAATGAAAATCTTGATAAAATTTCATTAGCAATGTAAATAACTGTTTTTTTTTCTAAAAGTTGATCTACTTCAAATATATTAAAATCACATTTATCTATTTTACTCATTTGATCATACATTGATGCTAATATTGAAGGAGATATTAATGAAGATAAATTTGTACTTCTTCTTTTTTTATTTGGTGATGATGAAGGTGAAAAAGGAGATTTGCTTGCATATTTTGATGATGTTTTTCTCATTGAAATAAAATCACTTTCTTTTCTTTTTATATCTTCCATTTGAGAATATTTTAATAAAAATTTTTCTCCTTCATTTTTAACAATATCAATTTGTTGATTTTCTATGTCATAAAAATTTTGCTCTGCTACTACATTAATAATATATTCTATTAATGGAACATATGTTTGTTTTTCTATTACCCAATTTTTTTCTTGTAATTTACGTAATTTTATTATTATATCTTCACTTTTTGATTGAAGAATTTCATTTATTTTTTTAAAAAAATCAAAAAATTCATCTTCTATTAATTCTTCATTTCTGCTTACCATTTCTTCAATTAAATCATTTGTTTTAACATAACCTTTCTTTTCTTTATCTAATTTATTCATTAATTTTTTAGATAATTCTCCAACATTTAATTTCCCATTTTTCGATGATTCTATTGATGTTATAATTGAAATTATATCTTTTTCTGATAATAAATCTTTATCTATATTAAATTTTGTTTTAAATTGACGTCTTTTAGCTTTTGCTTCAGGAGAAAGTAATTTTGATGATTTTCTGGTTGCTTCTGGTGATTTAAATGAATGATTTTCCATTTTTATATTTATTTTTTAATTATTTTATTATTTTGTTCATAAAATTTTTTTTCTTTAAATTTGAATTAAATAAAAAAATAAATTCGTTCAATATAAAAAAGAATAATGTAGTTAAAAAAATAGTAACAAATTCTAAAATTTTTTGTTTGATAATTTAAAAATCCTTTTTTTAGAAAATTTCTATTCGGAAAAAAATGTTCATTTCTTTTAATGTAAAAGGAACAAAATTTCTTTTGCTTTATTTTTTAGTTCTTTTGTTATATAATATAATTACCAATACAATGAATAATGCTAAATTCATACACCACTTACTTTTTAAAATGTCAATGTTTATATTTTATATTTTTGAAAAAATTATATCAAAAAATAAATCAAATATTGAATTATCATCAGTAGAGAAATCAAATTATCAAAAAATAATTTTAATTTTATGTTCAAATATTTTTATTTTACTTTACCTTTATATGAAAATGAAAATCAAAAATTATTTGTTTGGAAATTCTTTTATGATTTTTTTTATGGATATGATATTTATTAAAAAAAAAATTTTTTCTCATCATTATTTATCAATTTTTATAAATACCATTGTTTTTTTTTTTATTCGCACAAAAGAATTTTTAAATGAAAATATTTTACAAATTGTGATTTATAATATCCAGATACTTTTAATAAGTTATAATTATTGTTTTTCTTATTTATTATTGAAACAAATTAATAGAATTTATTTTACTAGTATATTTTTTTTAATGGGATTAATGGCTTTATCTGAGTCCTTATATCGATATAAAGAGATGATTGGAATTTTTCATACTTTTAATTTTGGAATATTAGAATTAATTTTTTATATTTTAGGAGGAGTATGTTATCATTTTTGTAAATGTCAAATATTAATAAAATATGATGTTACTCATTTTATTATAGTAAATGCACTTTTATATCTAATTAATACATCAAAGGTTTTTGAGATTATTTGTATTATCATTTTTACAATTTCTTCAATGATATATTTAGAAATAATTGAATTACATTTTTGTGGATTAGACTATTATTTAAAAAATGAAATTACAAAAAGAGGACGTAAAGAATTAGATGAAATAATATTTATAAATAATTCAATGTTTGAGTAATAAATGTTCAAATAAAATTTTTTGAAAAAAATAATTAAATCATTTTTAAATTCAAAATTACTTTAATTTATTTCTTTTAATGTAATACATAAATATTCTTATTTTACTTATTTAAGTATTTTTAAATCTTTATCTTTATTTATAATTGAAAAATGAATGGAAATAATATTTTTTATCATAAAAAAAAAGTTATTATTAGAATATCAAAGCAAATCTATTTTCATAAAGACGGCTTTCTATAATTAATATTTGAAAAATATGATTATATTGTTTTTTTTATTAATATTATTTAAATAATTAAAACAAAAATAATGATTTATCTTACATTAATCATAAATATATTCATTTACATCAAATTTCATTTCATCATCATATTTGATTAAATCCTTAAATATTTTGATTTATGAAATGT
>JAJJLU010004550.1:0-11790 GCA_023807065.1 Isotricha intestinalis | reverse complement strand
CCCCATCCCCAATTTTTCCCATTATATGTAAAAATTTATTTGAATAAAAAAAACAATAAAAATCAAATGATAATATCAATAGGTGGTTAAATAAAATAATTATATTTTTTAATAATAATATATAAACAATTTATTTTTAGATTTTTTGAATTGAATGATTGCTTAAAAAATATATTAAATCATTAAAACAAAATAAAATAATTTTTTAAAAGAACGACGATCATAATGAATTAACTGTGTTAAGAGATATGAAAAAAATTTACAAAAAGAGAAAAATAGAACGATTTTAGAAAATTTCGGGAAATATAATTTAGAATCAATTAAAAAGAAAATAAAAAAATTAGTTGAATCTAATTTAAATTCTTTACTAGAAACTTATAATCAATTAATTACTGATAAAGAAATATTAAATAATGAATTATTACAAACAATTTGCTTTAACGTGTAATTATTAGAAGTTTTTATTAATTTTTTTATTGTATATTGATTCTTACTAAGTCATTTTTTATTAATTTTTTTTAATAATTTTATTTTGTTTTTTTAAAGTTTTTTCAAAGAAGAAATCTTTTAATATATAATTAATATATTAAAAAATAAAAAAAATAAAATTTAGAAAAATATACAAAACCTGAAATAAAAATGAATAGCACATATCAAATAAGTAATTCATATGATCCATGTAATGATCCTTGTCGTCAAAGTGGATATGATGCAAAAATAGAATCAAAAGAAAAAGATATGTTAATCTCTCAATTAAAAGCCCATATATTTGAATTAGAACAACATGAAAAAGATTATGATTGTTTAAATCAAAAATATCGTCAATTACAAAATGATTGTTCATTATTAAACGAGGCAAAAATAAGATTAGAATACGATTTAAAGCAAAAAGACGAAAATTTCAATAAGCAAATATGTGATTTAAGAGGAGAAAATGAGAATTTGCAATTAGGATTCAATGAAAAAATATCAGTTAATAAGAAATTATTTGCTGAAAATGATACATTAACAAAGCAAATAGATTTAAAAAACAGAGAAATAGCAGATTTAAATTCAAGATTAAATGATTTATTATGTCAATTAGATAAAAGTCAAGAAGATAAAAATGGTTTAGAAAAAATGATTCAAGGATTAAATGATATTAAATCAAGTCAAAAAGTTGAAATTAGCAAATTAGTGGATGATAATAAGAAATTATCTAAAATTTGCCAAGAACAAGATAGAAACTTAAAATTAAGTGATCAAGAAAGACAAAATTTAGCTCAAAAGTTAGATGAAACTAATTATGATTTAAGAAATTTAAATGGTAAATTACAAAGCAAAGAAGAAAATTTAAATTTCTTACAAGGTCAATTAGATGAAAATAAAAATTTAAATTTAAAATTACAAGGAACTTTAAAAGACTATGAAAGACAATTTGATAATATGAAATGTTGAAAATGATAATTTGAAAAATAATTTAAATAAAGAAAGATGTGTTAGAGAAGAAGAAGAAAAAAGAAATGATCAATTAAATAATTTATTAAGTGAAAGAGAAAGAGAATTAAATAGAATGAATAATGATATTGAAAATTCTAAAATAATGAATCAAAGATTAAATGAAGATAAAAATAATATTCAAATGGAAAATGATAAATTAAGAAATCATATTATGGTTTTAACTAATCAAAATCAAAAATTAATTTGTGAGATTGAAAATGTGATTGATCAAGATGAAAAAATGAAAGAACAATTAGGAAGAAAAGATAGAATTATTTCTTTATTAAGAAATAATAAATCTACTTTAGAACAATCTTTAAAAAATTTAGATGATTTTTTAAATAGAAGTGGAAATAATATTATGATGATGAGTACTTCTTCTGGTAATAATTTCAGTGGTTCAGGAAATAATTATACTTATAATAGAATGAGTCCTTCACAATGTTAAAAAATAAAAGGGGAAAATAAATGTTTGGATATTTTTTTTTTGATTTAAATTTTTTATAATTTTTTTTTTGGATTAT
Organism: Isotricha intestinalis; assembly: GCA_023807065.1. Classification (NCBI taxonomy): domain Eukaryota; phylum Ciliophora; class Litostomatea; order Vestibuliferida; family Isotrichidae; genus Isotricha; species Isotricha intestinalis. The sequence goes on along the minus strand of JAJJLU010004550.1, from coordinate 9,787 downwards.
TTAAAAAATTTGGATGTTTTGTTAATATTTTTTTATTAAATTAATTGTATAATAATAGTCTAATTTTCAGTTTTTAGAAATGATTTTTACAATGAATATTATTGATGATATTATTAAATAAATTGAAACAATTAAAATATAAAAATATTTATAAAAAGCATTTTAGGAAAATAAACATAATCAGATAATGAATTAAAAACATTAAATTTGAAAATTATGAAATTATTTTTTGTTTTAAAATATAATTGATTATAAAGTATTGATTTTAAAATATTATATAAAATGAATACTTTCTCATTTTTTAATTTTAAGCAATTTTTTTTCAAATTTTTAAAGATTCAATCAAAAATAAAGATAAAATTTTATTGTAAATTATTAATTTAATTATACTATTATTATCAAAGTTATTTTTATTAATTGAAAAAAAGAATAAAAATTTAAAATTAAATGGAAAAAGATGCCACTCAATTACTAAAATACAATATTTTATGTAAAGAAAAAGATTCAAATTTTTCAAAAAATTTACCATCTTATGATGAAAATTCAAATAAATTTAGTAATACATTTATTCAAAGAACAATAAAAACTTTAAATAAAAAAAATAAATTAAATAAAACAATAAAAGATTCTTCTCTTTTAACAAATAAATATATAAATTTAATGAATTTAAATAAACAAAATAAATATTTAAACGATAATATATTAGACAATCTATTTTCTGAAAATCATAATGAATTTATCGACAAAACTAATCACACTGTAATTCCACATGAAATAATAAAAAAAAGTGTATTAAAAAATTCAAATAAAATAAAAAAGAAAAACTTATTTATAAAAATATCAGATAATCCAACAATTAACGCAAACATAAATAAAAATAATAGATATAATCTTTTTGTTAAAAGTTTAAAAATTAATAATACAGAAAGAATAAGAAGACCTTCTTTAAAAAAATCTTCGATGACTGCAAAATTAGCTTTTCAACTTTCAGATAATTTAGATGTTTTAGACGAACATCTTAATACTACTATTAAGGATTATGATAAATTTGCTAAATTTAAATTATTATTAAATAAAAAACAAAATGAAAATAAAAGATTAATTAATAGTATTCAAGAGAATATTATGAAAAATGAAAATATGATTAAAGTCTTTAAGTCAAGAATTGTAAGTAAACATTTAGGCTTTTAATTTTTATATATTTAATATTTTTAATCTCATTATTTTTATTTTATTGTTTAAGGTAATAAATAAATTTAATCTTTTATGAAATTAATTTTTTATAAATAATATAATCTTATTTGTTACAATGAATTTAAGTATAAAATAAATAAAATATAAAAACTAAAATGACTCATAATTAATTTATATTTAAATTTAATATATCATTTATCTTTTTACAAAATTTTTTAAAAGAATCTGTGTTAATTTCTTTTTTAATATTATTTATTATATTTTCTTCTTCACTTAACGAAAATATAGAATCACAATTTAAACTTATTGAACTACTTTTTTTTCTATTTTTTATAGAATGAAAAACAGATAAATGAGAAATAGTAGAATTTGAATTTTGTGTTTTTTCAATTGTATTATTTTCATTATTTCCTAAAATTTTTATATTTTTAAAATCATAAGGAATTTTATTATTATTTTTTATTTTAAATTTTTGATTTTTGATTTTTTTACTTTCTTCTTTTTTTAAATTTGGAAGTTTTTTATGTAGAATATGTATATTTTTATTTATTAATTTTTTTTGTGGTTTTATTACAATCAAATTTAATTGTTCTTCAATATGATTATCATTATTAGATGTTATTGATTTAATTGGAGGTAAAATCAATCTCATATTATTTTTACTTTTATCAAAATTACCCTTCTCCTCATTATAATCATAAGTTTCATTAAATTTACTTCTTACAATATTATTATTATTAATTATTCTATATAAATAAAAAGAATGATTTTTTTTCATTTATATTTTATAAAAAAAATTAAAAAAACTTAAAAATGTACTTAAAAAAAGGAAATATATAAATATAAAAAAATAAAATTTTCATAAATTTAATCAGAAAAAATCAATTTTTAATATGAAAAAGTAATAATTAAATAAATAATGTTTGCTTATTATTATTCTTTGGAAATATTAGAATATAATTAAATTTTATTATGTATACAATGTTTTTATTTGTGCTTATTTAAAATTTTAGATTTGTGAATTTTAAGATTAGTTGAGCATTAATGTATTATGAAAGGGTAAAATATATATTCATATATTATTTGATTTAGCATTTCATATCCCTTTGAATTATTTTTTTATTATTTTTTTCTTTTTTTAATTATAATAAAAGTGTTTGAATTTAAAAAATAATATTGTCATGAAAATTTTGTTTAAAATTATTAAAAGTATTATAAAGATTAATTCCATTATTATTGATAATTTAATGAAATTATTCTCACATTTAATAAAAATAATATTTTATTACATTTCATATCATAATTTTTTTTAAAGTATTATTAATTTCAATTACTGTTTAATACATTTTATTTTATAATTAAAATTTTTTTAAATATTTTTTAATCTTAAAATGGAAAAAATTAATCATTTAGAAATATTACAAAAACTTCAAAGTTTAATATTACAAGATTCATCAAAGAGACTTTTATGTAAAAATAAATAATAAATTTAATTAGTTTTAAACTCTTTGAAAGAAATTCAAAACATTGAGAATTCTTCAAAAGAAATATATAAATTAAAAATAGATTATATATCAAAGCATTTAAAATTAATTGAAAAATTAGGAAAAACAGAAATAAAATTAGAAGAAGATTCTGAAAAGTTTTTAAATTTCAATTATTTATCTTGTAAAAAATTTTTAACTTTCATAAGACAAGATACTGAATTAATATTTAAAATATATGATAATGCAAAAATAGATTCAATACAAAATATTTTTTCTAATTTATTTATGGATAATTTTTTTGAAGATATATTAAAAGTAAATTCAGTAGAAGATGAATTATTAACCTTAATTTGGAGAGCTTTAAATCAAGAATTTAATTCAATAAATTCTTTAAATAATATTGATATTTTTTTAAGAAATTCAAAATGTTTTTATTTATTAAAAGGAATAAATAATAAATATGAAATTAGACAATTTTTTCATGATATAATTCAAAAAGTAATTAATGAATTTGCAATGAGAAGAAATGAAACTTGGAGATTTGATATTAAATCAATTAAAGATAGTATAACTAGTATTGATGATAGTATCAAAGAAACTTTATATTATCAAGAAAAACAAAAACAAAAACAAAAAGATAGTAATGTTTTTTATAGACAATATTTTTATGATTTATCTATTAAAGGCTTAGAAGAATATAGAAATAAATGTGGTAATAGGATTATTGAAGAATATTGTAATAGACAGTTAAACATAAAAGATAAAAATAAACAATATATTTCATCTTCTTTGTTAATTGAAGAAATGTATAATTATGATTCTTCTGAAGAAATTTTAAGTAGTTATTGTCAAAGCTTTATGTCAGTTAAAAAAATATTATATGTATTATTCAAAAATTTTTTAGATAAAGCTCCTATTTTTCCTTATAGTATTCGATGTGTTTGTAAAATGATAAAAATATTAATTGAAAAAAAATTTCCTAATGTTTCTCCTTTAGATACTTATCGTTTTGTATCTAAGTATTTTTTTTCAATGGTATTTTATCCTTTTTTAAATACATGTGATAATGAAGTTTATATTGATTTAATCATTGATGAAGATATTTTAACAAAAATTAAATTTATTTTAAAATTCATAGAAGATGCTCAAAAAGGGGAATTATATAATGAAGAAAAAACTATTTGTTTTACTGGTTTTAATTGGTTTCTTTTAAAAGAATTTATGCCTTTATATTATGATTTTTTTGAAACTTTAACACATTTTAAATTTTCTAATTATATTGAAAAGTTAACTTCAGGAGAAATTAAATTAGATAATTATTATTATGATTATTTTAAGGAATATCCAGATATACAATTTAGATTTTTTACTTTTTGTTTAACAATTGAAGATTTTATTGAAATAATTGAAAATTTAAAACAAATATTTTTCTTAAATAAAGATGAATTTATACCTAAAAATTTAAATATTTCTAATAAAGATTATATTGAAAATAGGCAAAATTTTTTATTTGATTTTTTAAATGAGTATATTTTTTCTCAAAGAAAATTAAATAGATTATATGAAATGAAAGACAATTTAAAATGTAAATCATATTTTTTAATAACAAATGAAATTTACAATTCTAAAATGAAACAATTAAAAGAAGAAATAGAATCAAATCAAAATTGTATTTTTTTTACTAAAACAACAAATATAATAAAAGAAAATAATTTACAATCACAGTTAATAATAAAATTTGAAAATTTATTATCAAGTCTATTATTTAAAGATAAACATATTCAAAAAATAAATTTAGAAAATAATGAAATAAATAATATATTAAGTGAATCAATGAATTATTTAAAAACAGAAATTTCTTCTTCGTCAGATAATATTCAATCATTTTGGTATGCACAAACTTTAATTCCTTTAATTCAAAAATTTGAAGAAAATAATATTAAATTAGAAGATATATATTCAGAAATGAAAATAAAAATAAATGAATCAATTAATTTATATGAACAAGTAGATACAATTTGTAGTCTAATAATAAATAAAATGAAAAATTTAAAAAAAATAAAAGTATACTTACAAAACTTAATTAATCTTATTTATGAAATTCAAATTAATCATGAAATTCTTCCTATTTCTTTAACTCCTTTTAAACTATATATTAAAGTTGAATTTAATCCAACAGATGGTTTTTTTGAAATAAATAAATCAGCTTATCAAATTACTAAAAAATTACATGATAAAGATTTATTTGTTTCTTATTCAATTGATCTTTCTAGTTTTTTGTCAACTTTTCCTAATTTAAATAAAATTCTTTTAGATTATAAAATGGTTAAAGTTATAGAAATTCAAAAAAATTTAGAAATAAATAAAAAAATACAATTTTTAGGAGATATCGTTTTTGAAATAATTCAAAAAGCACATCCTAATATTCCTCCAATTGATAATATTATTTGTGATTTACTTGTAAAAAATATGAATGTAAAACAAAATGAATTAAGTAATTTAGAAAAATTAAAAAAAGAAATTCAAACTTCTTCAGACGAAGAAAAATTAAAAATGAGTTTTGGAAGTATTCAAAAAAGAATAAAAATAATATCAAATGATTTAAATAAAGTAATAACAAGAGAAAAAGAAATAAAAGAAGAAAACAATAATTTAAACGCATTTCGATTAAAAATAAAAAATAAATTAGAAGATTCAATTTTTGAGAAATTATATGATAAACTATTTCCAATAAGACAAAGTCAAGAAGATAAAGTAATATATAAACAATGTTTTAAATTATCTTGGATAGAGCCTAAGCATGTTTTTCAAAAGAAAAAATATTTAATTCACAAAGATTTTTTTACAGATATAATAGATTTAATGAGGCAAACAGATATAGAAAGAGCTCCAAAAAAAAAGATAGAAGCTTTAAATAAATTAGCTTTGTATGTTAAAAATATTATTGCTTTTAATGAAGGAAATAATCAATCTGGTGCTGAAGAATTTACTCCTTTTTTGTTATATGCCATTATTAAGGCTAAACCTATTAAAATGTATTCTAATCTTGAATATATTAAAGTCTATGTTGAAAATCCTTTTCAATTTCCAGTTTTTGGAACTGTTGATGGTATTGTTAAACAATTGTTTGATGATAAATATAGACTTTGTAATATTAGTGAAGAAGATATTAAAAAAAAATGTGATGAAGCTTTGGAAAATTATATTGATGTTTAAATATGTTTATTAATTTTTTATTTAATTCTTTATTTATTAAAAATATTTAATTAATAAATAATTTTTTGATTGTTTAAAATAAATTATAATGTTCAATAATTAATTTATGATACTTATTTAATAATATACATTCATAATTGTCCAAATGATGAATGGAAATTTCATTAATTATCAATCTATATACCAATAATAATCAATCTTCTGATTTTTTTATGTCAAATAAAATTAAATAGAAGTTTTCAACTTTTTAAAGGTTAAAAGTTTACAAAAAAAAATAATAACAAAAAAATTCAATTCAAACACTTAAAAAAATTTATATTGAAATGAAAAATAAATTGATAATAATAAAAGTGAAAAAACAATTAAATCTAAGCAAAGAATTTATTATCATTTATATACAAATAAAATATTTATTCTGAACACTATTAGAAGAAGATGTGAATCATTATTTAAAACTAATAAAAATAGAATAATTATATATTTGATTAAAGTATTTACTAATATTTGATAAAATATTTTAGATTATTATTAATGAAAACATCCTTTAAAGATTGACAATTTTTTAAATGTATTTATGATAAATAAAAGTATTGATTTATTATTTAGATAAATGATTTTTTGTAGAAAATATATTAAAATTCAAGAAATATAACTATTATAGGATATTTATTTTTAAAAATAAATTAAAAAATTGAATGACTTAATATTTGAACTTAAATATAAAATTAATTAATAATTAAAAGAAAATGATTATATCATTTAATGGAAAAGGATTAAAAGAACTAATGATTTATTTATTAATTATTTTATTATATAGAATTACAAGTGTAATATCCAATTTATTTGAAAAAAATGAAAATTCATCATTACAAATGACAATGTTAATAATTTATATTACTGAAAGATTTGTATTACCAAAGGAACAAAATATGAATTATAAATTTAATAAATCAAACATAATAAAAATAATTTTAATTTTGTGTTCTAACATACTTTTTCTTAATTTTTTTTATTTAGTTAACAAAATACAATATAATGATTTTTTATATGCTGATTTAATTATGATATTTTTAATTGATGGTTTTTTTTTTCATAAAAAAATATATTCTCATCAATACTTATCAATTTTTATCAATTTGATATTTTTTATATATACTTATTTATATTATTATTTTTATAAATATTCACAATTAATAAGTATTAGTTATTTTATCCTTCTAATTTTTAAAATAATTATCCAATCATATTGTTATTGTTTTTCATATTTATTAATAAAACAAATAAATACAAAATATTTTACAAGTATATTTCTTTTAATTGGATTATTTGGATTTACTAAGTTTTTATATGGATTTAAAGACATAATACAATTTTTCATAAATGGGGGTTTAAAGGGAAATATTTTTCAATTAATTTTTTATAGTTTTAGAGAAATAGTATATAACTTTTGTATATGTAAAATTTTATTAAAATATAATGCAGTCCATTTCGTAACAATAGATACACTTTGTTATATAATATTTGCTCTTTTAAATGGTTTTTTAAATATTGAAATATTTAGTTCATGTATTTTTATTATTTCTTCAATGATTTATTTAGAAATTATTAAATTACACTTTTTTGGATTTGATAAAAATTTAAAAGATGAAATTGCTTTAAGAGGTGATATTGAATTTAATTCAATTTTACCTTCGAAATTAAAAAATGAATTCTAAAAACAGTTATTTTTCTCCTAAAAAATATAATATTATTAATTAAAAAAATGATTATTAATTATATAATATTAAATTATTGAAATAATGAAAAATATTTAATTCCAAAAACACCTTTTTTTCAAAAGATAAAAAATATTGAATCAATTGATAAAATTTCATTTGTATTGGGTCATTTTAATGAGTTTTCAAAATTCATTAGTTCTTATTAATTATCAAATAATATAATAAATCGTTTATTACTTATTTTTTTTCTTTAAAATCGAAGAATTCCATTATTATTAAACGGTCAATATATTCTTATATAAATAAAAATATTGCTTCAATTTTAATAAAAAATGAAAGGAAAAAAAAAAAACACTGAAGAAGCATATTTTTTTCCTACAAAAATATCTTATCAGAAATTATTACTTTTTAAAGACCAAATTTTATATATACCAAAGGAAGATAACAATAATAAAACAATATTCATTCCATGTTGTTTAATAAAATCAAAAGAAAATTCTCCTAATTTTATAATAATGTATCATGGAAATGGAGAAATAATATTAAATTATATTGATTTGGGATTAGAATTTAATTCAAAATTTAATATGAATATATTAATAGTAGAATATAAAGGTTATTCATGTTATTTAGGAGAAGTAGATTCAGATTCAATTTTAGAAGATTCATTATTTATATATGATTATATTAAAAAATTGTTTAATATTCAAGATAATAATATTTATGTTTTTGGAAGAAGTATGGGAACTGCTCCTGCAGTTTATTTATCTTCAAAAAGAAACCCAAAATCAACTATTTTAGTAAGTGCTTTTGAATCAATAAAAAATATTGGAAATTTATTCAAAGAAGATGAATTTGAAGATATTTTCAAATCTATTGATAGTATACAACAAGTTAAAAACCCTATTTTAATTATTCACGGAAAGAAAGATCCTTTAATTTTATATAAAAATTCAGAAAATTTATATGAGAAATGTAGTTCTCAAAAAAAAAAATTAGTTTTAAGAGAAAATATGACTCATAATTATTTTGATTATGAAAGTGATATTTTAGAACAAATAGAATTATTTTTTAAAGAAAAAAAAATTGAAATCGATGATAGAAAAAATGTCATTAATTTTGATGATGAAAAAATTAAACAATTACTTGAAATTCCGTCTGAATTAAAATCACTTGATAACTTTTAATATTTTTTCATAATTTTTTAAAATCAATCATAAAACAAAAATATTAAAAATATTCTTCTTTTTAATTCAATTATTTCTTGTTTTTTATTAATAATATAATCTTTTATTAATTTTTATTCTGTTTTAATAGTTAGACTGAAAAGAATTCTTTTAAATATTGTAGAAGTTCTCAAAAATAAAAGAAATAAAAGTCAGTTAAATTGAAATAAAGAATTTGAAAAAGAATATTGGAAATAAAAAATTAATAAAATGAATATGTAATTTTTAATCAAACTTTGATAAGTTATTATAGAGAATGACTTATTGATATGAAAATAAATTTGATTTTATATTATTAAAAACTAATTCATTTATTTACTTATGATTAGATCTAAAATCCCATTGAAATTAAAGTTTGAATCTAATAAAACAGAGATTCATGGAAAATAAAGGATTTTTAAAATATATTCAATTAAGAAGAGAATAAAAAAATTAATAATGATAAAGGGATACACAATTTTAGAAAAAATTAATATTCAAAATTCAAAATATAAATATTTTATGAGGAAATTGTTATAATTAGTATAAATGGGGATATCACCTAATTTTTTAAGATATAATTATCAATAAATATTTAATATTAAATCAATATTTCATTTCAAATTTTTTAACTATTTATCCTAATTCTAGATTTTATTTGGTATAAATTTCATCAATTTTGAAAAAAAGTAGTATTTATTTAGTTAATAATTTTTGTATTTTTAAATATATTACAAATTTAATTCAATGAATTATTTTGATTATGATTTCAAAATTGAATTTAAATTATAAATCTCTTACAACATAAATTATTTTTTCTTTTTTAATTTTTTAAAATAAATTTATTTGATTTAAACTTTATAAATAATTATTTATTAAATATAGGTGTGTAAAGGATATAAATTTATTATATATAAATGAAAAACATAATCTCTTTATTTATATTCATTTTTATTATATTTAAAAA
>JAJJLU010004549.1:0-11790 GCA_023807065.1 Isotricha intestinalis | reverse complement strand
TTTATTGAAGCTAATAAAATATTTTGGTTTTCTATTAAAGTTTTATTTTTTTGATTCAATTCTATTGTACTATAATTTAAATCAGAATTTATTTTTTCTAAATCTAATTTTATTTTCAAGATTTTCATTTTTTAAATTATTTAAAATTGCTATTTGTTCTCTAATTGTATTTTCTTTTGAATCATTTAATGATTTTAATTCTATTCTTTCTTTTTTTAAAGAATGATTAAATTAGATAATCTTTCATTTTCTGATTTAAAAAAATTATTATTTTGCTCTAAATTTAAAATACGATTTTTCATTTCAAAAAAATACAATTTTACCATAATTTCTTTAAGTATAGGAATTTGAATTTTCAAATCAAAAGGGGAATTCATATTTTTTTATAAATTTTAATTTTATAAAATCAATTTAAAATTATTTGTTTCAAAATTTATCTTAATTAAAAAATAAAATTCAACGAACGGAAAGAAAAAATAATAATTTAATTTAAATATAGAAGAATAAATGCCAAAAAATTCGAAAAAGAGTTGAAATATGGACAAAAGACAAAAATATTTTTAAAGAAGATGAATAAAATGAATTTCATAAGATATGAAATGTCAAAATTGAATGTAAATTAACTAAAAATAATACCAAATACTTCAATCACAAAAAAATATATAAAATTTAAATAATCAATTTATAATAATTAAAAATTAAATTTAAAAATTGAATAAATCCAAAAAAAATAAAAATTTAAACAAAACCTATAATAAAAAATGTCAGAATGGTGTACAATAGAAAGTGATCCAGGGATATTGAGAGAACTTATAAAAAAAATAGGAGTAAAAGGAGTTGAATTAGATGAAGTTTTAGATTTAAAAACTTTAGAATCAACAACACATTCAATATATGGTTAAATATTTCTTTTCAAATATATGAAAAATAATGTTTATGCACCTCAAGTATTATCTCATTGGGATGAAGATTTATTTTTTTACAAAACAAATAATAACAAATGCATGTGCCATTCAAGCAATATTAGGAGAATTAATGAATAATTCAGATAAAATTGATATTGGAGAATACTTTAAAAGAATTAAAATCTTTTATTAATAGAAAGGAACCTTATATAGAGAAATATATATTTCTGACTCAGAAAACATTAAAAAATTGAACATAATAAATTTTCAAGACTGAACATTTTATTTTTACTAAAAGTAAAATTGTTGAAAACGGTTTGTTGATTATATAAATTTTAAAAATGCTATTTATGAAATTGATGGATTGAAAGAAGGACCTATTTTAATTGAAGAAAATGTTAAAAATGAAGAATGGATTAAAAAAAGTGAAATTACATATTTTTAATAGGATTCAATCATACATTAATAATGAAATTTAATTTAATTTATTAGCTATTCTTCCTAATAGATTGGAAAAATTTAAAGAATAGAAAATGAATTTATTGAGAAAAGAAATTATATTAAAAGTTTAATTGATGTTAAAATTGAAGATGAAAAATATAGTGATTATAATAATTAAATAAAGATAAATTGGAAAAATCACTTCTAGAATTTGAAAATATGATTCAAAGTAATAAAATTAATATTCAGGTTGAAGAAGAAAAAATTAATAAATTTAAATTAGATAATGAAGGAAGACAACCCAATTATATTCCTTTAATTTTTGAATTATTGAAATTAATGAGTGAAAAAGGTAATCTTGAAGATATTTATAATGAAGCTAAAAAAGTAGAAGAAGATAAGTCCAACAACAACAAAAAAAAATAAATAATATGTTTAAAATTTATATATGAAATAAATTAAATTTTTTAATTAATTTTATCATTTTTTACATTTTATTATATATAATTTTTTCAAACCAGATTTTAAAATAAATTTGATATATCTTTTTTTAACTTTCAGAAAAATATTCTATATTCAGTTTTATTTATTGTTTTTTATTTAATAATGTAATTTTAAATTTTTAATTTAAATGAATTGGCTCTTTTTATTTCAATATTCTCTAATTAAATCAAATTTAGATTTATTTGATAATTTTTTTTAAATAGTTATTTCTAGGATTTACTTAATGTATATTTATAATATTTTTATTTTTATTAGTTATTTTTGATAAAAAACTTTTTGTAATTGAAGGAACAAGAAATAATTTTAATTTTTCCATTTCAAATTTTACTTTATTTTTTTTTTATTTTTTATTTTTTATATTTTGATTTTTCTTCTTCTTATTTTTGTTCTTCATTTTCTTATTCTCCTAATTCTGTGATGACATTTCTATTTAAATAATTATTATGTTCTAAAAGAAATTTAATAATTTTCTTTTGAAGTACAATTAATATTTTTTAATCTTTCAAATATTTTTTTTGTCTTTTTTCTAAAAAGAGTAATTCTTTATCAAAGCAATCAACTTTTCTTATATGTTTTGTTAAACTTTTTAAAAAATTAGATAATTTATATTCCATTTTTCAATTAAATTAAGCATTGGAATTGAATAAAATCTTTCAACATGTAATTCATTATTAAAATTATTACAATCATTAAATAAAATAATTTTTTCTTTAATTAAAGTTTGAATATCATCTAATTTAGATTTATAATTAATTCCATTTCTTCTTAAAAATAAAATTCCTTTTATTAATTCTGCACTTTTATGATGTAAATTTCCTTAGATAATATTTTTATCATTTTTAAATAAGCTCTTTTTTCTTTAGGATTAAATTGAATGCCTTCACTAATACTAGCAATTAAAAATCTTAAAAAAAACATTACATAAATAGAACTAAGAAAAACAACAATTCTTTCTAAATTACTTCTTGGATATTGATCATCATATCCAATTCCAGTTATCGTTATTATACTTAACCAAAAGTTATTTATTAATCTTCTTAAGTCATTTCTTCCTTTATTACCATTTAATCCTAAAATTATATCATATCCTAAACTTCAAAAGACCTTAATGATATTGTTGAAATTAATATATATATCATAAATAATATTGAACAAAAAAATTTGATTTGAATTCACTTCTGCTCTTATAATAAATAATATATTATTATTTGTATTATAAGTTTGACATATAATTTCACTTATTCTTGAACTAAATCGACTTAAAAAATTTTTTAACAATGTTATATAATTTAATAAAAGAAAATAAGAAAATAATACTATTAAAGCTATATATATATCTTACTATATATTTTGAAAAATAAAATACTTTGTATATTTTCGGATAATATGATATTAAACAAATTATATATTCAATAATAAAATATTGAAATAATCCTGAACTATAAAAACTATTATATTCAGAATTTTTTTTTCAATTTTTAATTAATCTATTTATAATAATATTTAAACCATAATATGATACAACATAAAAAAGATGATAAATATTTAAACATCTAAAAAAAATTTTCCACAGTTTAAATTTTCCTTTTTTCAATTAATATAACATATAAAAATAATTTCTTCTGGTTTTTTAGTATATAAATCCTCTGTTTTAAAGCCATATTTGTTTTCCAAATATTTAAAAAATTTTTAATAAAATCTTCATTATCAAAAATTGAACATAAAAAAGAAGTAAAAGAAAGAAAAGCTAAACAAAAATAAAAAATTCTGATTTTAAAAATATTTATTCCAACTATAGTTTTATATCATCCATATATCTTAAAGTTTGAATTTGATAAATAGTATTTCTTGGAAAATGAATTCTTAAAGTTCTTCTTTTTGATTTTTTACTTATTATCGATTTTTGTTCTATATTTTTTCTTCAATTGAATATGTGACTTTATTTTCTTTCAAACTTTTAAATATAATATTATAATTATCTTTAGTTTGTCTATTATCTAAGGTATTATTTGCTAAAGTTTGGATATAAATTGTCTTTTTTTGATGTTAGTAATTGATTAACAGATGAAGTTTTATAAGTTGAATTTTTATCATTTGTATTCATATTAAAATATTTTTTCATATAATTTTTTTAATAAAATATTTAAAGTTCTTCCAATAATTTCTTCTTTAGAAATATCGATTAATTTTTGAACAATCGAATAAAAATTATTTTCTGAAAAATCATTTTCATTAATATTATTAACTTTCCATAATAATTTTTCTCTTTCAAACATATCAATTCTTTTAAAATAATTTATTAAAAAATTATCTGTTACTCTTCCTATTCCACAAGCACAATCTAAAGCAATATTAAATTTATTTAATAAATTATTATTTTGAATATAATCTAATATTTTATTACTAAATTCTATATCTGGTTTATTAGATTCAGAATAACCATTTAAAATTCCTGAAACAGTCGGAGAAGTATTACTCCAATGTTTTTTTATTTTTAGATATTGACTTTTCATTTTGGATTTTTTTTAAATAATAATATTATTATTATTACTAGTAATTTTTATATTATTTTTTATTAATTATTTATAATTTTGTTTATTATTTTTATTATTTTTTATAATTTTATTTTATAACACATGTAAAATCAAAAAAATGATTTATAAAAAATGGTAATAATAAATAATTTACATTGGGAATTGGGCCCAATCCCCAATTTATATTTTAATTTTTATTTTTATATTTTTAATAAAATATAAATATAATTATTATAAATATATTTTATTAAAATATAAATTAAAAATATTAAATTTTTTATTTATTTAGATCTCAATTATAATTTTTATTTTAAAATTTTTTTGATTTTTATTTTAAAAAATATTTTTAATTTTTCTTTGTTTATTTTTGATACATCAATTTAAGTAAAAGAAAAGCATCATTCAAAAATATAATTCATATATTTAACATATTGTATGTTATTTTTGATAAATAAATTAAAGTTAACAATAAACAATTAAAAAAGATACAATTTATATTTTAACATTTTTATTATTGAAATTGATATATCAATTGAAGTTAAAGATTTAAATTCAGAAAAAAAACATATGATTCATAGATTGAATATTTTGTGTATTAAATTTTGATACATTAATTGAATTAAAGATAAACAATCATAAAATATTTAATTAATATTGTTAAAATTTTGAGTATTAACTTTCAATAAATCTATTGAAATTAAAGATTTATAAACATAAAACATATGATTATGGATTGAATATTTTGAGGATTAATAAAATTATAAAATTTTATTTTTTTTAAGTTCTTTATAATCTCGAAATATTCTTCCTAAATTTTCTAATTTATTTATATATAATAGAATATACCTTTTTTTCAATATATAGATATTTAATAATTTCTAAATATAATGGGATGTTTTTGTAGTAATTCAATAGAAACAAAAACTAATTCTAATGAAGGAAAAAATAATTCACAAACTTTAAAACAAAATATAAATAACAAAAATAATAACCCAAAAATTGAAAAAAACAACAAAGAAAATAATAATTTACAAAACATAAATGAAAATAATGACAATAATGAATTACTAAATTTAAAAGAAAACAAAGAAAATAATAATATTCAAAATAAAAATATTTTTGAAGATAAAAAAAACAATAATGATTTACATAATGAAATTACTTCAAAAGATAAAATTGAAATTAATAATCTACCAAATAAAAATTTATCAAAAAATGAAAAATATAACACCTTCCCAAGAGGAACAAAATATGAGGTAGAATTAAATTCAAATTTTAAATATTTTAATGTATTTTGGTTTAATCCAAACAAAACCCATGAATTTGATCTTTTTGAAAAATGCTTTGAAAATGTTGAATTCTGTAAAGGATATAATTTAATTTCTACAATAAATTTTTTTAAGGAACAATCAATATCTGAATGGATTGTTATTACTCCAGGTTCTAAAGGAGAAGAATTGATATTAAATTTAGAAAATTTTCAATGTATAAAATCATTTTTTATTTATTGTTGGAATACAGAATTACATGGATGGACAAATAAAAGAAAAAAAGTCGGATGTATAACATCAAACCCAGAAATTTTGTGCCAAAAATTTATAGAATTGAATAAAGATTATATTATTCCAAAATTTAATTATACTAGCAAAAATGATGAAATATATCCTAAAAAGCTTTCAGAGATAAATTCATTAAATTTAATAATGGAAGAAAAAAATAAAATGAAGAAAAAATATGATTCTTTATGTATAAAAATACTTCATTATTTAAATAGTAATGAGATTGAAAATGATATGAGGGAAGCTATGGCAGAAGAAAATTCTCCTTTTAATATGATATCAAATTTCTTATCAGCAGGAGGAGAAAATTCTCTTTCTAATATATTGGGAAATTTAGACCCATCTTTAATGAATATAATACCTCAATTAGGTGTAAATATAATGACTAATATGACCAAATACTTAACTTTATTATCATTATATTTTAGTAATTATCCATATTTATTGAATTTATTATCAATTCAGGAAATAAAAGACCTTTTTCAAGTTCAAGTAACATCAAATATGTTAATTAACATTGAACCAAGATTCATGGCTCTATTAGAGAATTTGTATACAAAAATAATGGAAAATGAAAGTATATTAGATGAAAAAGATAATCTTAAGGAGTTACAAACTTATTTGATTTTACTTTTTTCTTATTCTTTAAGATTTTTAAATATAGATCCTACCCTTATTATTAATTATTATCAAATCATTAATTTTTTTAGAGATATTGATTTTTGTTTAAAATTATATGCCTCAAGTTCTGGAAATATTCAAAATCAAAATAATAATAATTTAGATGAAATAACATTATGTTTGTCTATTTCTGATCCAAGATATATTTTATATATATTGTATTGTGTTAATATTGGTAACCTTAGTAGTTTCGATGAAGAGGAACAAAAAATGATAAATAATTCATTAACAATAAAAGATTTTATTGTATCAGGAAATAAACAATTTCATCAAAAAATAAAAAAAATAGAAAAGAATATAAAAGCAAAGTCAATTGAATATTTAAATATAGAACAAATTTCAAATTATTTAGAAGAAAAGAAAAAAAAAGAAATAAATCAAAAACAAATTTTGACATATTTTTATTTTTTGATAATAAAATTTGAAGAATTTCAAGAAAATTTTGAAGAAATTTTTTTATTATCTGCTAAGACGGGAATAACTTTTCTTGCTTTTCTTTATATTGAAAATGAAGATAATAAAAAATTTGAAAAAATAATAATTAATATTATTCCTACAATTTTGATTTATTCACCTGAAGATATAATATCTTATTTTAATCAAAAATTCAAATTTAATGAAAATTTAAATATCATAAATCTTGAACAATTAATTGAAATTAATAATATAAAAATTCCAAAAATAACTTTTGAACAAAATGAAGAAGATAAATACCAAGATGGTTGTTTTGAATTAGCAGAAACATTTGATGTTAATATAATTAAAAATAAATTTCTTTTTAGAATATTTAATGAAATTGATTATATGACAGAATTTATTACAAATATTTATAATATTTATAAAGATCATAATGCTTTAGATTTATTTTATGGCCAAAATTGTCTGTATTTTGGATGGAAATTATATCCTGAATTAGCCTTTTCTTCTTTTGCTTGTTTTGCTAAAAGAATTTTATATATGTATTGTCGAGAAGAAAAAGAATCACAAAAAAGTTTTTATAGGATTATGAATGATGATTTGAGATCCAGAGATTCTTCTAAAATATATCGATATGTTAATCTTTTAGCCTTTATTAATAAAATTATAGAAATGAATTGTTTAGCAAATTATAAAGGAAAAGTATTTAGAGCAACTAAATTAGATGAAAATTTAATTTTGAAATTAGTCCCAGGAAGTAAGATGGTAAATACAACTTTTTGGTCTACTTCTAAAGATTTTAAAGTTGCAGAAAATTTTATGAAAAGAAATGATTGGAGAAATTCTTATATTATATGTAATACTTTTAAAAATAATATAGATATTGATTTTGAACAACTAAATCCATTTAATGAAAAAGAAGTATTATTTTTACCATTTACTGAATTTAGAGTTGAAAAAATTTCATCTGGAAAAAAATATAATAAAAAAATTTATGTGATTGTACTGACGGAATTAGGAAATAGAAATTTTGTGAACAGTGACAATATGCAGGTAGAAGATATTAAAAGTTTTGGAGTAAATAATGTTGTTCAAGATTTTTGGAAAAACAATGGAAAAGAACTAGGAAATCAATTACTTAAAGATATTGATTTTAATGAAATTATATAAATTAATTTTTCATATAAAAAATTCAAATTTAAAAAAATAAGTATATTCTCAATATGTATTATTTAATTTAATATTTTAAATAATAAATTAACAATTTATCAAAATTTTTCAAATAATCTTATGGATTCTAATTCTTTTGAATTATTTGAATTATTATTTATACTATTTTCACTTTCTTTATTATTATCATTATAACAATCAATTTCATTAATGATTTTAAATTTTTATTTAATATTATATTTTGTTCTAAAACAATTAATTTTTTTCATTTTTATTATATATATTTTTTAATTCTTCTAATTCTTCATTTTTATGTATAAATATATCATTAATATTATTAATAATATCATAAGTGGATGTAAAAGTAATTTTATTCCTTCATTGGCTTTTGAAAAATCATTAAAAGGTAAAGATAAACAAATTGCAAAAATTTCTCAAAAAGATTTAAATCTTCAACATGAATTTAATAAATATAAAAAATTATGAAAAATAAATAAAATCAGTCAAAATTCACATAATTAAATATCATAAGAAATTTTAATTATACTAAAAAAAAGAAAAATTAATGTTATTATGATTTAATTAAAAAAATTCAATAAAAAGAAACAGAAAGAATAAATAAAATGAAAATTAAGCATGAAAATAAATTATCTGAATTTAAAAAAATGGCATAGAATATATCCAAAGTGATTTAAAACATAAATTAATTTTATTTCATACAAAAGAATTAATTGATGATTTGCAGAAAAATGATTGAATTAATAGCTATTTGAAAATAATGACTTGAGTTAATAATTCTTTACAATAAAAAATAAATTATAATTAACTAAAAAATAAGTAAAACTTTATAATAAATTTGGAAAAGGATATCCTTTTGAAAAAATAATTTTTGGCATTAAAATATCAGTAAATAAAATTTCAATATTTCTAAAAATTTTATTTTCAAAAAGTAAATTTATTAATTGAATAGGCCAAAATTTATTTTGAATTAATTTTTTGATATTGAATTAAATTAATATTAAAAATAAATTCATTATAAATTGTATGATTACCATATTTACATCACATTTTTTATTATTAATTTCATTTTTATTTTCTTTTAAAATTATTTTTTACATTCTTGACATAAAAAATAACAAAAAGAACATAAATTTTTTTATCATCTTTATAATAAAAAGACTTTTAAAAAAGTTTTAAAAAAAATCATAGGACAAAAAATTGAATTTTTATTAGAAAGATTTTTAACTTTATATTTTAAAAAATTCCACAATCATAATAAAATTTCATTCCAAAAGGAATTATATAATTATCATTTATTTCAGTTTTAATTATTAAATTATTATTTATTTCTCAACGTTTTAAATGGCAATCTTCATAACAATATTTATATAATTTCCTTTTTTTTGAGGATCACAAAATTGACAATAATATCCTTCTTGTTCTATTTCTTCTCTTCCAAAATATTTTAATGTATATTCATGAGATGAGTGTAAATTAAAATTAAATAATTTTCTTCTTAACATATATAAATTATATTTATATAAATATTCATATAAAAAATGTCAATCTCTGAAATAAGTGAATCAAATATATTTGAAAATAAAAAAATATCAGAAACAGATATTTTAAGATGTCCTAAATGTTATTTAATACCTTTTATTTCAATTGATCATTCATCAAAACAACCAATACTTCAATTTAAATGTTTAAATAATCATGAAATAAATAAACCTTTAAAAGAATTATATTTTGAAAGTAAAAAATATCAAATAAATTCAATTAAATGTCAAAATTGTGAGGAAGAAAATATCTCAAAATTATTTTATTGTATAAAATGTTATGGTTTTTATTGTGAAAAGGAAATTCATTCATTAAAAGAAGGACATGATATATTAATTCCTGTTTCTAAAATTGATTCTTCTTGTTTTGAAAAAAATCATCAAAATAATAATATAATTGCTTATTGTAAAACTCATAATAAAAACATTTGTCATTTTTGTAAGAATGAAGAACATAAAAACCATGAAATAGAAGAATTAGAATATTTAGAAGAAAATGAAATAGAAATCATTAAAAATAATATTAAAAAAATTGAAGATAATTATAATTTATTTTCAAAAGAAGTTAATTCATTTATTTCATATTTAAAACAATTAATTGAAGAAATAACAATTGAATTTAATTTATTTAAAGAAAATAATGAATTAGAAATTAAATTATCAAAAGATTTAATAAATATTTATGAATTGAAAAAAAAAGAATTTAATCTTAATTATCAAATAATACAAAATGTTAAAAATATTTCATTTAATAATAATATTAAGTTTGAATATAATTTAAATAGTATCAATGAAATTAAAAATAATTTATTTAATCAATTTAAATCTTATTTTATTGAAATTAATTTAGAATATAATATAATATGTGAATATAATATTAATAGAGATGAATTAAATAAAAAATTTCAAATATTAAATTGTTATGAAGAAGCAAAAAAAAAATATTTTCAATACTTAAATGGAATAAATAATGAAAAAGAAATTAAAGAAAATTGTGAATTATATATTAATAATGATAAAATAAATTTTTGTAATAAATATAAATTTATAAAAGAAGGGAAAAATATTATTAAAATAGAATGTAAAAAATATTTAACAAATATAAGTTGGATGTTTTATAATTGTACTAATTTAAAGAATATAAAATTATCGTGTTTTGATAATAATGTTACTAATATGAGTGGTATGTTTTCTAATTGTTCTTCATTAACTTCATTAGATTTATCTAACTTTAATACTAATAATGTTAAATATATGGGTGGTATGTTTTATAATTGTTCTTCATTAACTTCATTAGATTTATCTAACTTTAATACTAATAATGTTATTGATATGAGTCGTATGTTTAATAATTGTTCTTCATTAACTTCATTAGATTTATCTAACTTTAATACTAATAATGTTACTTATATGGAATGTATGTTTTCTAATTGTAGATCATTAACTTCATTAGATTTATCTAAATTTAATACTAATAATGTTACTAATATGAGTGGTATGTTTTATAATTGTTCTTCATTAACTTCATTAGATTTATCTAAATTTAATACTAATAATGTTACTGATATGCGTGGTATGTTTAGATATTGTTCTTCATTAACTTCATTAGATTTATCTAAATTTAATACTAATAATGTTACTTATATGTATGATATGTTTAATGGATTAAATAAGAATTGCAATATTATATCAAATGATAAAAAAATTAATGAATTAAAATCATCATGTATGATATTTTAAAATAGTTTTTAATAAAATCTTTTAATCAAATAAAATTTAATTTTTCAATAAACAAATTGAATTTTATATTTTATTTTTAATTAAAAAAAATAAAAATGATAATCATTAAATTAAATGAATTTTTCATTTAAAATTCATCTAAAAAATTAACAAACATTTTCCTTATTAAAAATAAAATAAATATTTTCATTATTTTAAATATTTTTTTTTTTATTTTGAAATGATTATATTATTTATTTTTGATTTTTAAAATTTTTTTGATAAATGTTTTTCAATTTTT
>JAJJLU010004548.1:0-11792 GCA_023807065.1 Isotricha intestinalis | reverse complement strand
TTTATATTGAGGAAAATAAAAAATTTAATTTTTGTAAAATTTTTTTCATTTGGTTTTCTCAAAAAAGATTATAAAAGACATTCAAATATTATAAATTGTACAAAAAAAATAAAATAAAATAAAATAAATTATTAAAGTATACAAAGGATAAAAATCTAAAAGATATTAAAATACATATTTTTATTTTAAAAAAGTTTTAATTCTATTATAAAGATTGAAAAAAATAAAAAAAAATGATATTTAAATAAAAAATTGAAATATTATTGTTCAATTGGAAAAAAAAAATATCAAACTATTTGGAAAAAAATTTATTTTTTTAAACAAAAAAAAAGAATTTAATATTAATGAAAAATAATTAATTTTCTAAATTAATGAATGAATTATATATAATTAATTTTCATATTTAAAAAACTTTCAAATCCTTCAATATTTGGATTTTCCAAATAACTCCAATTTCCCTCTTTTAAAAACTTATCAAAATTTTTCTCAACATCCATATTATAATCATGATTTTTTTCCATCTCAGTAAAAAAATTAGCCCAATCTTGTTTTAACCTTTTCATTAATTTAACATCAGAATTTTTAACACTAACTCCATCAATAAAAATTTTAATTTCTGGTTTTTTTAATAATAAAAACAAATTTTTTTGAATTTCAAAATACTTCTTTAAATTTTCATAATAAAATTTTTCACACTTAGTTCTATAAACACGATAAATAGAATTACTTTCAATTTTATTAATTCTAAATTGAATAGCATCATTAACATTTTTAATATCAGCATTTTTTAAAAATGTTTCATCTTTTGAAAAAATAACTTGTGAAGAACCAACTTGTCCTTGTCTTCCTGCTCTTCCAATTCCTTGGAATTCAACACGAGAATTTTCAGGGAAAAAACCAATAATAACATGTAAGCCACCATTTAATAAAGTATCTTTTGTTAATATTATATCTGTTCCTCTTCCTGCTGCATTTGTTGCTATTACTACACTTTGAGGCTTACTTGCATAAAATAATATACTTTCTTCATTCTCTTTTTGAATGTCGTTTAGTACTAAATTATTTATTTGTAAATTTAATAATTTTTGAGAAAATTCTTTTGTTTCATTTATTGTTAATAATAGTATTAAAATTGAACGGTTTTGTTGAATGTATTTTTTTATTTCTTTTATTATTAAATTGTATTTTTCTTCTTTTGTATTTACTAATATTTTATCAAATATTTTTCTTTGTATTTTGAAATTTGTGGGTACATCAAAGGAATCTATATGATAAATATTTTTTATTTCATTTCTTTCATTTTCTTCACCTATTGTTCCTGTTAATCCAAATATAATATTATAATTATCATAAAATGAAGGATGAGCAATTGATGCTATTGTACTTGATTCTGATTCAGGTATTAAATTTTCTTTAATTTCAACAAATTCATGAATTCCATTTGACCATCTACTTCCATAGTTAATTCTTCCTGTATCAATATCAACAATTATTACTTTATTACTTCCTTCATTATTATCATATTTAACAACATAATCAATTCCTTTTTTTTTTTTTTCTGCAAACTTTGCAGCATCAATCCATCTTTTAATTTGATCATCATTAATTTTATTAATTTCATCATAATAAATCCCATTGTTATAACTTTTAAAATATTCCCTAACATCATTAATTGAAATTCCATTACCTTTTTTAATTAATACATCATATATTGGTTTATAAACCCAATTAAAGTGCTTTTCAGCATTATATGCAATTCTAGCTGCATTTAATGCTGCATCTAAAAATAAATTATCACTTTCATCAACAATTACTGTTTCATATTTTCTTTTTATTAAAATTGATTGATCTAAAGGCTTTGTATATATTTTTTCACTCATAAAAATTCCATCTCTTAATAAACTAAATTCAAAATCTGTGTTTGTTCCATATAATATAATTCCATTATAATCGTCTTTACTAGGAAAATTATTTGTAATATTTGAAGATGAAACACCAAAAGAAGAAAATAAAACAGAAAATTTTTTTTGGTCTCTTTCTGCTAAATATTTAGTTGAGGTAATTACATCGACAAAATAATATTGTAATGATAAACCTAAAGCCATCATTGCAATTATTAAACTTTTTCCTTCTCCTGTTGAAATTTGTGCTAATCTTCCTTTTAAATTATATCTACTGTTTTTATTAATAAAATGTAAAAAAAATGAAGCAACTGAAAGTATTTGAATTAAATAAGGTTTCATTTTCATTGATTTTATTACTCCATATTCTATTATAGATAATAATTCAGCTAAATTATTTATATTTGGTTCATTTCTAAATTTTTTTCCTATTTTCTTTCCTTCTGAAGGTAAATCACTTATTGCATTTATTTTTTTATTTTTGAATAAAATACCAAATTCTTTTAATTGTTTTAATTCATCATCTGAAAGAGGATAATTTTTTTCATTTCCAAATTGATTTACATTTTTAAAATCTTCGAGGATTTCTTCTAATGGACGACCTGAGTCTACATGTGTTATTGAGTTTATATAATTTTTAAATTCTGGAAATTTACAATTTTCTATTAATAATAGTGCCTTATTTATTTCTGGTATTTCTTTACATAATGGAAGTAAAGTTAAAATTTGATAGAATATATTTAATGATATTCTTTTTCTTTTTAATATTGGATAGATTGAATTTAAAAAATAGTTTTTACCAAAATTGATAATTAAATTTTCAAAAACATTTAAACAAGTTAATATTTTATTTGAACTTTCTATTGAATTGTGATTTTCAAATTTTAATTTTATTAAATTCATTATTTTTAATTTGCAATCAAAATCCATATTATTAGAATCATTCAAAAATAAACTTCCTTTAATTACATTATCAATATATTCTGGGTGGATACTTTTATTTTTTAAAATGTTAATGCTATATTCAAATAATTTTTCATTATTGAAAACTATTGAATTAACAATATTATAATTGGATTTTAAATCAGGTATTTCTTCTGTTAATAATGGTGGAATCATATTATGATATTTTAATTGGAGAATTGATAAACTTTTTTTATTTCCTTTTAATAATAATATTAAATTTTCTATAAATTTATATGCTGTATAACTAAAAATTGGTTTATTTAAATTATTCAACAAAGATTCATTATTCATTAATGAAATAAAATTGTCTATTAATTTTAATAAATCTTCAACTGGCCTACTTTCATTTGTTTCACAATATGAGATAATAATTGATTGAATCCATTTAAAAATCATATGATTGGGATTTAATTTATTAAGATATGAATATAAAACTCTGGATAAACTTTTTAATATAATTATGAAAGAATTACAATATTTACTAAAAATATATGTTTGATAAAATTTAAATAAAGTAATTAAACCTTCATTTTTATCTAATTTAGAACATGTAATAATTCCTAAAGTAAGTTCAATTAATTCTCCACAATTATTTGAAGCAAGCTTATATATTAGATTGAGGAATTCAATATTAAAATATTCATGATATTTTGCAAAAGTATTTGCATTAAATGTTTTTAATTTATAATATTTATCAATCTTTGAAAAGAAATATTTATAATTTTTATATTTTTTACCATCATTATTAACTTTTATATATGAGTCAATTATTATTTGTTGTTCTGATGTTTTTAATTTTTCTTTGAAAATATTTTCAACTTCATTTTTAATTGAAATTTTATTATGATAATTTTGAATAAATTCCTTATATTTTTCTTTATCTTCATCACCTATAATGTTTAAATCACTTTCTTTAATATTGAAAAAATAGATTAATAAAAAGCATATTTTCCAATATTTTCGATTAATAGCTTCATTTAAAGGAGTTAATCCTTTATTATTTCTTTCCATTTTATAATTGGAAATGGTAGTTTTTATAAAAATTAACATATTCAAAACAATAACAAAATTATTATTTTCACAAGCTAAATGAAGAGCAGTATTCCCCATTTCATTTTTCAAATTAAATATATTTATTAATTTATACTTTTTTATATAATCTAAAATAATTGAACAACAAGAAACAGCATTATATAATGCACAATAATGAAGAGAAGTATTATTAATGTTATCCTTTGATGAAACATCACAACCGTTTAATAAAAGATATTTTGCAATTTCATTATTTTTTTTTATACAAGCAATACTCAATAAATTCCTATTAAATTTATTTATAATATTAATATAATCAAAACCATTTTTTTCAAAATACTCTTTTAAATAAGTAAAACCGAAATCATTATAACATAAATCAAATAAATATTTCTCTGGATTAACATTAAAAGAAAGTGTATTGGTAATATAATTTAATCCTTTATTATCAGCACATCTAATAAAAACATTAATACTATCATCATTATTAATATTTTGAATAAATGGATTAGCTCCTAATTCCAAAAGCATCTGAAAAGTATTATATGAATTTCTTAAAGCAGCATAATGTAAAGGAGTACTTTTCTCAGGTAATATTCTTAAATCAGAATCAATATCGGAATGAGGACTTAGTAAATTAATATCATAATGGAAATATTCTATTAAAAATCTAATCATAGAATTTCCACTATTACAAGCAGCTTCATGAATTGCATTTGAAAATTCAGAATTTTTTTCTAACTCTTTTACCGTATAATATTGTGACATTATTTTTAAACCCGCTTTTATTCCTGAACCTGAAGCAAGTAACCATGGAGTTAAGTGATATAAATTTTTACTTAAAATTAATGATGGAGATGCTTTACATATTATTGAACATGCTTGTATTATTTCTGATAAATTTTCTTCAGTCTCTAGATTTTGTGTTTTTTTATTAAATAAACAATGTAATATTGTATCTCCTTTTATATTAAATTTAGAGTAATCTATATATAATTGATAATTAGAAAATATTGTTTTTGAAATCATGAAATGATTATGGTTTAATAAATACATTAAGAAAGTGTTTCCATAATTATCTTGTTTATTAATTAAATAAGATATTTTTTCTATATCTTTTGAAAATATTTCTTTTAATTCTAATACTATTTTATTTATTTTCTCTGGGATTCCTAAATTTATTTCATTTATATCTGATATTATATGTAAAAATAATTTTCCTTCATCATTTTCTATTAAATATGTTTTCTCATTTAATAATTTGTTGTTTAATGTTACATTTATTACTTTTTCTGTAAAAAAAGTATCTAATTTACTTTCTTTTAATCTTTGATTACATATATTTATAATATTTAAAAATTCTTTAAATTTTTGTTCTTTGTTATTTTCATATTTAATATCAAGATAAGATAAAATATTATTTAAATCACTTTCACTTAAAATAGAATTATCAAATATTTTTTTATTATATTCATTTTGAATGAATAAATCTATTTTATTTGAAGATTTCAAAAAAGGTAAAATAGTTAAATTATCTTGTACTATCATTTCAATTAATAATTTTTTTGTATTTGGTAATTGGAATAAACCAATTTCATTATTTTTTATAACATTATCTAATTCATTTATAAATTTACCAAAATTATTATTTTTTAAATCTATATTTTTTATTTGTTCTTCTAAATATATACATCTTTTATAAAAAGAATTATAATAATCTTCCATTTTATTTTTTATTTCAGGAAATATTTCACATAAACAGATTGTATTATCATTTCTTTTTTCATTCTGAGCAATTTTTAAAAAATTCAAAGGTTCAATTTTTTGATTTAAAATATCTTTATAAGATAATAAATTTTTTAAAAACGAAGGTCTTGAATATTTAATTGCATCAATTATATCAATTGAATTAATATCTTCACTCTTTATTTCATAAGCATATTTTAACATTAAAGAAGTTGATTGATTAGTTTTTCCTAATTTTTTAAAAGAAATTTTATTTTTCTCAAATTTATTTTCTGATATTTTATTGTATAAAAGATTAATTATTTCATTATTATTAGATAATAATGAATCACAAATTAAATTTGATAAAGTTTCATTATCAATTTCTGTTATTATATTTAATATTTCTTTAATTAAAACTGAATTACCTGATTGTATTGCAAAATCAAATATATTTTTTCCATTTAAATATTTTGGATTTTTATCAAAAATATTCAAACCTAATTCAATTGCCTCGTTTACCCAATTTATTAATCCATATTTTCCTATCCAACTTGCAATTGGATATTCATTAACATTAATTAATCGAGATAAATAATTTAAAAAAATTTTATCTTTCCCAGAAACTGCGCTTTCTATTAAATCAATAGATAATTTAGAATTATTTTTCAATAAATTTAAAAATTGAACATTCTTTTCTAATGAAATAGATATTTTTTGAGAATTTCTAACATCTCCTTTTTTCATATTTGAACATAAAACATTAATTAAATCTTCAAAATAATATATATGATCAATTTGATATTGAAACATTAATTTATTAAAATATTTTTTTTCACCTTTTTTAATCTCCTTTAAAGTATTATTAGAATTTTCTTTTTTTAAATTCTTCATATTACAATAATTATAACAATCAACTCTTCCATTTAACAAAGAATAATCTTTAATAGAATAATTAAAAGTATCAAAATTATCTTGATATTTACTTTTATTTAATAATAATTTAGTACATAATAAAGAATTACTAACAGCACTATACAATGCATTTTTTTTATCACTACTTAAAGCCTCTTCTAAATTATTATTTTTTGATAATAATAGTTTTAAACAATTATAATTACCATTTTCAGCAGCTAAATGATAAGGAGTTAAACCTTCTTTTTTAGTACATTCATTTAACTTAGCTCCTTTTTTTATTAAATACTCTACAATATCATTTTCACCTTTCATGACTGCATAATGTAATGGTGTAAATTGTAAATCTGTTGAATGATCAATAATATTTAATGGTAATTCTTGAATTAAATATTTTGAAATATCTTTTGAATTTAATGCCATTGAATATAATAAGGAACACATTCCATTATCTGTTATTTTTTCAAATTGTTTTGGATTTTTTTTAAATTCATTTATAACATTATTTTTATTATTTGCAACTACAGAATAAATTTCCGGTGATTCTTTTCTATAATCAGGTTGTTTATAATTAATTAATTTTGAGATTATTTCATCATCAAAATAACCATATTTTAAATCTGTTTTTAATACTAAATATTTTTCATTTATTCCATTTTCTGATATTTGAATAAGATTTGATTTTTTTTGATTTTTAATTATGTTTAAAATGTTTTCATTAATTAATTCTTTTATTTCAACACATTTTATATCTTCTTTTATTTTAAGAACACAACCTCCTCTTACTCCTGAAGCTTTACAACTTTCTTCATCTAAATTTTTTTCATTTAAATAAAAATATTCAGAATATGAAGATAATGATATTTGAGGACATAAAGTATTTTTTTCTAATGTATCACAAAAATCTATAAAATTATTATTATTAAATCTATTTACACAATTTCTAAATTTTTGTTCATATTTTTCATTTATTTCTTTATTGTTTTTAAATATATTATTTACTCTTTTCAATTCTTTCTCAATATTTTCTTTAATTTCATTTATTTTTTTTTTTTGTTCTTCTTCATATTCTTTAAATCTTTTTTCGTTCATTTCTATGTTATCTTTTTCATATTTTGCAAATTTTATTTCAAATTCTTTTATTTGCTTTTTAACTTCTTCTTTTAATCTTTGTTTTTCTTCTGTCTTTATTTTATTTAAATTTTCAAGATTTTGGTTTTTTATTTTTTCAAGTTCTTGATTATCGACTGTATTTTTTTTACTATTAATAAAATCAAACAATTCTTTTTCTCTTTTTGCAATTAATTCATCTATTTTTTGATTTTCTTTTCTTTCTAATTCATCAAATTCTTCTAAATTTTTTTTCTTTTCTTTTAACATCATTTCTTTTAGTTTGTTCATTTCTTCTTTTTTATTTTTATACATTTTTTCTTCATTCTCATTACATTGTTTCAATTGATTTTCATAATTTTTAGTCAAATCTTCTTGTTTTTGATTTTCATTTTGTTTTATCTGATCAAATATTTGACTTATTATTTTTATTTGATCATAAATATTATTTTTATCATCGTCTTTAGGAATAAAATCATTTTTTTTTAAATCTAAATATATTTGATTCATAACATAAAAAGGGGCATCTCTTAATAGATGCAAATTGAAAAAAATATTATGTAAAACATCGTTTATTTTTAATTCATAATCAGTTCTATAAATTATTTCTTCTTTATTCTTTACTAAAGTTATTAAATATTCTTTATATTTAATTGGTATTTCTTCACATATTTTTTTTTTTAAACCTTCTGATATTAATAAAGCACCTTTTGAATTTTTTTGTTTTCCAATCTCATTATTTAATTCATTTTGAGTTGATTTTTGTAACATATTTATTAGAATACCTAAATGACATTGTGGATTAATAATTTTCTTTTTTGGAATAGGTAAAGGAGGAAATAAAGTAGGTAGTCTTCTAACATATTGTCCTTTTATTTTATTAGCTAAAGAATTTTTTAATTCAGGAAATTTATTATTATTTCTTAAATTAGGTAAATAATGAATTGCAAAAGTGATCATATTTAATAAATAAAAATACCCTTTAAAGTAAGGTATTTTATTCATTATAGTAGCAACAGAAAAGTGTAATAATTGTTTAATTTCAATTGCTTTATATAAATATTCTGATATATTATTATTATCTTTTTTTAATTGTGCAATCACTTCAGGATAAACATCAAAATCACCTTCAACAATGTAATCACACTTAGGAAAAAGAATATTATCACAAATGCCTAAATTTTCTTCCATTTTACCAATTATTCTTGATGATGATTCAAATGCTTGTTTATTATTATATTTAATAGAAAAATCAGAATCATTTAATGAATTATATGATAAATTAGATAAATTATTTTCAAATAAATATTTTTTCATTGAAATGAAATTTTCAATTAAATATTTATAATCTTCATTTCTACTTTCTTTATACCATTTATAAACAAAATCTTCTTTAAAAAAGCCTCCATTAGAAAAACCTTTTAAAAAAAAATCTAAAAATGTTAATATATGACCGACTAAAGTAGTTTTATAATAATCATACATAACTGAATAAATTAAAGCATTTTTATTAAAATGTAAAGAAATATAAGGTAATTGTTTCTCGACTAAAAATCCATAACTAATTTCAGATAAAATAGTTTCCCATATTTCATCTAAAGAATTAATTTTAATTCCAGGTTCTAAAATTCTATTAACAATATCAAAAATGGCTTTTTCATTAGAAATATCACATTTAAAAGCAATAAATTCTGAATTTTGATAATTCAAAAACCGACTATAATCTACAAATGGTTTTGGATATTTAAATTCTACTCCTCCCGTATGACCACTACCAAGAGAATTCATTTCATCTCCTTCTAATTTCCGTTTTTTTGATTTGTAATAGGGAATATCACTTGAAGTATCTGTTGATATATCTGATGGAATATAACTAATATTTAACTTTGATTCATTGACGCATTGTTTTAAGTTTTCTAAATCTCCTTTATTTTCAATTGAAAATAATTCTTTTTTACCTTCGCCGTCATATACTTTTATTTTCCCTTTTGGAATTCCATTTTTTTCTTCTTTTCCAAAAAGAAAATTTCCTATATCATCTTTTAATTGTGTAACTATTCTTTTTTTATCATCTTCTTTGTCTATCAAGATAACAGATTGAAATTCTTCGTTATTTATATTTTTTATTTTGCTATATTTTAAATCAGGATCTAATTCACATCCATTTTTTTCAAATATGTTGAAAAATTCTTTAGCCTCATTAAATAATTTTTTGGTATTTGGTTGGAATTGATATTCTAATTGTTCAATTTGTTCATTTGAAGGGCTTAATGTTGCTTCATCTAAACATTTTATATCTACTTTATTATCTGAATAAAATGAAACAGAAAGAGTCTTTAGTAGTAATTGATTCTGTATATCTCGAAAAATATTTTCTATTTTTTTTGGTTCTTTATTATTCAATATTTTGTTTACTTCTTCGCTTAATGAAGATGTATTATATGTTTTATTTTTTAATTCAGGAATTATTTTCTCAATATCTTTACCTAATTTTTGACATACGTGAACAATACCTTTTTTCATAACTTCAGGGGACTTTTTTTCCATATCCCTTTTTTCTGTTAAATCATATCCAATTTCTAATTTATATTTCCCTTTCTCTAATTTATATTTACCTTCTAATTCAGATTCACCATATTTAATTGCATCTTTTTGTAAATCATCATCTTCGCATTTTATTGATTCACCAGTTTGTTCATTTATAAGATTTATAGAAGTTAAAATTGTATCATCTGTGAAAAAAGGTTTATTAGACATGTAATCAGGACCGTTTAATAAAGCCTCAAAGCAAGTTGTTTCGTTAACATTAATTTCAAATGTTTTTTTTCCTTTTTCTTTATTGTTATTATATTTATATTGTTGAACAAATTTGTCATAGGGGATTTCATGACGAGTTATTTTTACTTTTTTTTTTGAATCATTTTTTTTAAAAAGCTCTTCGAAACTTATGCCAATGTTTCCATCTTTAGATTTTTCTTCTCTTATATCTTTATAACCCAAATTATCAAAATAATTTGAATTACCATGTTGATTGTATAATTTCATTTTATCTTTATCAACTGCCATAATTGATATTTCATGGTTATCTTGAGCAAAAGATAAATAATTATTATTATTTTTAGTTTCATTTTCATTTATCAATGATTGTTTAAATGATTCTTGCTCCCTTTGGTTTGCTGGAATTTCTATTTTAGTACTTTTAAATCCAGTTAACATTTTATGTATGTTTTTACCCCATCCTCCAATAATACTCGAGTATCCTCCACAAATTTTAGCAATAGCTTTCTCTATTAATAATGGAAAAAAATAGTTTGATTTACCACGAATTTTAGTAAATATAGGTTGATAATATTTTTCATCATCAACATTATTTTTTTCATCATCAACATTATTTTTTTCAACATCAACATTATCTTTTTCAACATCAACATTTTTTTTTTCAACATATACTCTATCATCAACAATTACTTTTTGAAATTCCCCATCAATAAAAAACATTAATTCATAATAACCATTATCATTTGTTTGAGGATCTGGAAAAATTTGAGAAATTATTTGACCGTGATTTTCTGATAATCCTAATGTTTGTTGAATTAAATAACAGTCTCCAATGTTTCCTTGTATGTAGTCAGAATATAATGTATCTTTAGGAGGAAGTAGATGAGAATTGGGATAAATTTCGGATATTCTTTTCTTTTTAATTTCACCATTCTTTTTTTTCTCTTCAATTTCTTCTATCCATTTTTTTTTCTCTTCTAACGATTTTTTTATCTTTTTAATGTTTTCTACCCAATCTTTTTTCTCTTTATTTTTTTCTATCCATTTTTCATACTCTTTAATTTTATAATCAAAATCATCTAATCCTGAATTTATAGGAGGATCTAAAGGATCTTTAAATTTTTCATTCTGTTTTAATTTGGGTTTTTTTTGGTTCTTATAAATTTTTGTTATGATATCTTGCAGAAAATTATTTTGAGAATTTTTCATTTGATTGTATATCTAAAATCCCTATCTTTTATATTAATTTTTTTAAATATTTAATAAAAAAATAATATTTATTAAAATTCAATATTTATTCAATAATTAGATAAAAAAATATAAAATAATTATTCACAAAATTTATGATATATTTTATGATTGGGG
>JAJJLU010004547.1:0-11792 GCA_023807065.1 Isotricha intestinalis | reverse complement strand
GTTTTCTATTTTTTAATTTATATTTTTTTAATTCATCTTCAATAACTTTTGAATTTGTTAATAAATATATTTTTGTTCTATAATGTTTTAACTCTTTTTCATATTCATCTATATTTATTTCATTCTCTTTTATTTTTTCTCTTTTACATGTTTCTATATTATAAATAGGAATTTTATTATTTATTAATTCTATTATTTCTTTATTTATTCCATAACTTATTTTCACTTTTGTCTTTGGTGAATTGTAATTTAATACTTTTTGAAAAATTAAAGAAAAATTAGTATTGCCTCCTTTATTTAATGATTCTATTATTATTATAGGATATTCATTTTTTGACATTTCTTCCATTATTTTACCAAAAAAACTTATTGTGTTAGAAATAATAAAAATTGGTTCACATTTAGGAAATATTTTCCAAGATACAATAAATATTTCCATTGAAAATATTATATTATTTATACTTTTATTATATATAATATTAATTTCATATATATAAAAAATTATGAACTATAGATAATTGATAAATAAAAAAAAAGAATTTCATTGATGATTGGTCTCAATCCCCAAAATTTAATTTTAAAAGAAATGAAATATTAATATTAAATATTAATTTTAAATTTTAAAAAATAATTGATAAAAATAAATTTAATATTCTTTTATTTAAATTATCATAAATAATTAATTTTTTTTACTTTTTTAACAACAAATTAATTTTAAATTATTCACAGCATTTGTATTATCATTGAAAAACAATTTTCTTAGAATTTGATCTCTTTTTGGTGAAAAATTACAAAAATTAAAATATGATTCCATATAAGAAATATTTGTCTCAAGTTGAACTTTATTTAATTCTTTTAAATTATTTATAATATAATTTACCAAAAATTCTTTTGGAATTTTTAATATTTCTTCTTCTTTCTTATTATTTAAAGAAAATTCTGTATAATTCAAACAAGAAAATAAATAAAAAATTTCATTTTTTTTTTTAATTGTTTCAACATGTTTTTTTAAATATAGAAATAATTCTTTTTCTTCAAAAATATTTATCAGATCATCTAAAAATTTTTCTTGTTTTACTTTAGATATGGAAAAATAAATTCCTAAAAAATAAATAATTTCTTTATTTAATTCTTCCTTTTCATTCTTTTCTTTTTTGAAATATGATATAAAATATTTTAAAAAAATATCTGGAAGTTTTATCCAATCAATAAATAATTTAAACTTTTTAAAAATCATTAATTTATTTTCATTTGATTCATTTTTTTTAATCAAAGTGTATAAATCTTTCAAAGTTAAACTTTTTATTTCATTAGAAATATTTTTATTTGATAAAATACAAGGCAATATTTCTATGAATTTTTTCTGATTAATTTCTTTCAATATTTTTTTAAATATATCTCCTCCAATATCATATTTTTTTTCAATTAAAAATTCAATCATTTTTTCAATAATTGTGTGAATGCTATCATTGAAAGGTAAATTTAAAATATATAATATAAATTTCTGATGTTGTTCAGCAAATCCAAATAAAAATGAAAAATCATTAAATATTATTAATAATTCATTATTGAATTTTTCTATTGTTAAATATTTTTTTTCAAATAAATATTCCTCTAAATTTAAATTAGTTTGAATAACCATTGAAAAATTATTTTGATATTCTTTAATTTTATTAAAAATATTAAAAGTTTCTTTGACTTCATCTTCATTATTTTTATAAAATCCTTGCAAAAGGTTTATAAGAGATTTTTCATTAAAATTTACTTTATTTTCTATTAATAGAATGAATAATTCTTTTTTGGATAATGAAAAAGATTTACTTATTTTTTCAATATTTAAAAATTCAAACAAAGAATTTTGATACTTTAAGGAATTTATTAACTTTTGAGTTATTTTTTCATCATTTAATCTATTTTCAATTAATAATAAATCCTCTTTTTCAAAGTATAATTTAAATGCTAATTGATTTTCTGAATTATCATTTTTAGTATTATTTCTAAAAATCAATTTTTTTTCTTTATAATTTAAATATTGTTGTGATAAAAATATACCTCGATTTTTAACTGGTATTTTTTCAATTAAAGAATAAAATAAAGGATTTATATTGTTTTCTTTTCCATATTTTTCTAAACATAAAATAGAAGTTTTTGAAGATAGAATTTCATTGTTTAATTCTAAAAGAAAATCAAAAATATTATTTTCTAAAGGATTATTTATTTTTTGATAAAAAAAATAATATATCATATAAATCTGAAATATTATCAGATAAAATATTTGGCTGAAATTTATATTGCATTATCAAACACTGTAACAAATTATCATTTTCATTTTTTATCAAATAATTTTTTAATATGTTTAACACCTCTTTTTCAAAAATCATATTTTTTTGAGATAAAAAGAGTAATCCACGTGATATACAATTGATAAATTTATTATTTTTTAAAATTAATGATAATAAAAGATTTTTTGGGGAAATATATGATTTTATTTTTTTAATGTTTATCAAAATTTCCTGGAAAGAAAAAATTAAATATTCAATTGAATCATTTAATTTATTAATTTCTGCGAAATTAGGTATTTCATAGATTTCTTTTATTTTATTTGCTATAATATTCAGGCAATCTAGATTATTAAATAATAATCCTCTCAATACAATTATTTTATAAAATAATTTTGATATCAAAAATAATTCATCTAAATAATCAATTTTTATTTCTTTTAATAATTGTTTAAGATTTCCAAAAGCTTCATTTGATAAATAAGATAAATGGATACTATTATTATTCAATAAAATTTC
Source organism: Isotricha intestinalis (assembly GCA_023807065.1). NCBI lineage: Eukaryota > Ciliophora > Litostomatea > Vestibuliferida > Isotrichidae > Isotricha > Isotricha intestinalis. The sequence continues at coordinate 8,994 of JAJJLU010004547.1, read as the reverse complement.
TATTATTTCAAATGAATTTTCTTTAAAATATTTTATTAATAAAAAAGATAAATAAAGTCTTTCTTTAATTTCAGAATTTTTTGGATTTAATATTTCTATTTTAAGTTTTTCATAAAAATCTTTGGAATTACTTTGTTCTATATTTTTTAATTCTTGAATTAATTCTGATATTATTAATTTTATTTCCTCTTGATTAGTATTATATTTATCCAAATCATCTATATATTTTTTTAATTCATTATTTTTATAATAAATCAAAGATAGTTTTACTATCACCTCTATAAAAATAGAATATATCTGTGAATATTTTAATTCAAAAATTTCTTTTGCTTCATTATATGAAGTAAATATTTTTGAAAAATATTCAAATATATTATCATATTGTTTTTCTGTTATACATTGAATTATTTTAGCTTCATTTATCAATAAATTCATTTCATATATTTTCATTTTATTTTTAATAATTTGAAAATATTCTAATGCTTTTTTATAATTTTTATTTTGTTCTTCTTTTTCTGCTAAATATTTATAACATAAAACAATTCCATTGTTTTTTTGTGTATTTATATCTTCATTATTATAATTTATTTTTTCGAATATATTTTTTGCTTCCATATATTCGTTTAGATTAATTTTTTCATAAGCAAATAAAATTTGTTGATGAGCAGTTACTCTTTGTAAAACATCATCATAAAAATTTATTAATTCTTGATAATTAAGACTCTTTTTATAATTTTCTATACATTGTGAAAATGTAGAAGTAATGATTATTTGTAATTCTTCTGAAGATTCTCCATTTTTTTTTTTAAAAATAGAATATTTAATAACTCCTAAATCATAATATTTTTCAGCCATCTTTTCATATAATATAGATTTAAAATAGATATGTTCAATATATTCTTCCAGTTTTATCATTTTATTTATTTTTTCAAAGATTTCTTCTTTCTCAACCTCTAGGTTTTCTTCTTTATCAATTACTTTATTATTATTTTTTTTATTTGACTCAATTTTATCTATTGAATCAATTAAATATTGTTCATAAATTAATTGAAATAAAAAAAGTAATTTATGCTTATTTTTAAGATTACCAATAATAGTTTCAAATTTTAATCTTTTTTTATAATCATCAATATTTGATAATAAATATTTAACATCTTTTTCATTATAATTATTGATTTTTATATCATCAAGTATTTGTAAATATATATAATAAGAGCTTTTATAGTCTTCTTTTACAATTAAATTTTTTATTTTTTCTATTTCTGGTGTTACTTTTGCAATGAAGCTACTATTTCCCATAATATATTTATTTGTAAATTTTTTTAATTAATAAATAATAAAATATTTAAATAATTAAATAATATATTTCAAAAAAATCATAAATATAAAAAAAATGCTCAATGAAATTGAAGATGATTTTGAAAATGAAAATTTAGAAATGTTTAATTGTAATTTAGAAAAAGAAGAAAAAGGTGAAAGAGAAAACAATGTTGATCAAAATATTGATGATGCTAAAAATAATTTAGATGAAAATTTAAATAAAAATATTAAAAATATCCTTGAAGAAATCAATGTATATTCAGAAGATTTTGTTGTTAAAATAGTTGAATTTTATAAAAAATTTAAGTTTAATGAAAATGATGATGGAATAAAATTAATCAAAAAGATTATCAATGATGCATATAATTATTCAAAAATTAATTTAAAACAAAGAATATTTGATTTTTTTGATTTTATTTCAACTGTAAATGATTTAAAATTAGATAGCATTTCTCAAGCAATAAACAATATTACAATAGAAAATATTAAAAATAAAACAAATGAAGATATTATTTATTTTTGGAAAGAATATATAACTGAGGATTATATATATAAAAGATTATTGATTGAAACTACAAAACTTACAAAAGATACAATAAAAAGTTTATTGCAAGAAAATTATAATATAACAGAAATTTGTAACATTTTTTTACTTTTTAAAAAAATTTTCAATGCAAAACAATTTTCACAAATTGAAATTATTAATTCTCTAATTTCAATAATAATTTCTTATAACTTCAAAATTGATGATGATTTAATAAAAATAATAAATGATTCTCAATATTATATTGAAAAAAATAACAATTCTTTTATTATAGATTCTAAAATTGTTTTAGATTTTTATTTAAAAGCTTCTAAAAATGGAAAGAATTCAAAAGAACTTAATATTCAAGAGCTTTTATATCGTTTAAAAAATATGAATTCAAATATATCTGAAATTACAATCCAACATATAGAAAATCAAATATATATAATTCAATCAGTTATTAAAAAATATAAAAATTATAAAAAAGAAGATTTTCAAAAATGGGCTAAAAAAGAATTTCCTGAATTAATTTTTAATCAAAAAAATGATGAAACTACAGCTATAGTTTTGGGAATGATTTCTCTTGTTATATATCAAGAAAAAGGATATCATTTAAGAAATGCTCAATTAATCGCAATTCTAATGTTTATAGGGAAAGAGAAAAATTATGGTTTGATTGAAGAGATATCAACTGGAGAAGGGAAATCTTGTATAATATGTTCATTATCAATATATTATGCTTTAAAAAAAAAAAAAGTAGATGTCATTTCAAGTAGTTATTCTTTAGCTATAAGAGATTCAGAGAATTTTAAAAATATTTATGAATATTTTAATTTAACAACAAGTTATCCTCAAAGATCTATATCTACTCCTTACAAATGTGATATTTTATATGGTACATTTTTTGAATTTGAAGGAGATTATTTAAGAGAAGTTATTAAAAATGGAAAAATTAGAAATGATAGGCCATATGAAGTTATCATAATAGATGAAGTAGATAATTTATTTATAGATAATATTTTATCAAGTACTAGATTAACTTGCTCTTCAAAAGGATTTAAATTCTTAATTCCTATCTATTTGTCAATTTATCTTTCTTTCGAGTTATATGATTTTTTATTTCAAATATTTTTTTCAATAAATTTAAAATTGCAAAATGTTGATTCAATAAAAAGGAAAAAATTTGAAAAGTTGATTAAAGATCCAGAATATAGGAAAAACACAATAATAAATATAACTAACAATTTACTACAAAATGCCCTTAATTTAAATGAAAATTCAGATATAATAAGAAATATAAATGAAGAAGAACAAGAAAAAATTTTTAGAATAGTAAAACAAAATTGTCAAAAGTATTTTGATAATCTAAAAGAACAATTAGATCATCCAGATTGTTTATTTTCTTTTGTTAAAACTCAATTGTCAAATTGGTTAAATAGTGCTTATGAAGCTAAATATTTAATGAATGAAGAAGAACATTATGTTATTACAGAAAATAAAAGGGATATTGCTCCTGTGGATAGAACGAACACTGGTGAAACTGAGTTATTCACTGTTTATAGTAATGGACTACATCAAATGCTAGAAATTAAGCATAAATTAAGAATTAAAGATGAAACATTAACAGATACATTTTTATCTCATATTTCTTTTTTTAGTAAATATAAAAATGATGAAGAATTTTTATTTTTCGGTTTAACTGGTACAATTGGTGACCCTGAAACACAAAAAATTTATCATACTCATTATTTTAAATCAAAATTATTATTTATTCCACAATATAAACAAAAAAGATTTATTGAATTACCTCCAAAATTATCAGAAAATTTGGAACACCATAACGATATATGTAAAGATATAATTATAAATTATTCAAAGGGAAGAAGAATTTTAGTAATATGTAAATCAATTAAAGAAGCAATACAAATTAAAAAAAAATTAGTAGATTTTGAAATTGAATCAATAAAAAATGAATATCCAGATAGAGAATTAAAAGAAGATTTTAAAAAACAGATTGTATTATATACTAGAAGTGATACAAATGAAAAAGATAATTACAAAAAAAAGGAAAAAATAATTTTATCAACAAATTATGGAGGAAGAGGAACAGATATTCAAACAAGTGATGATGAAGAAGAAAATGGGGGTTTACATGTTATTTTAACAAGTATGCCTAGTAATTATAGAGTTTTAAAACAAGCATTTGGTAGAACATCAAGAGAAGGTAAAAAAGGAAGTGGACAAATGATAATTAAAAAAGAAGATTATAATAATTATTCAGAATTATTTCAAAAAATGAATGAAATCGAAATGAAAAGAATTAAAAAAATTGAAAATCAATTAAAAAAAACATTATTTAAAGACCAATTATTTATTCAATTTTGTGAAATTATTAAAGATTTAGACAATGATTCTTATTTAATTGATGATATAAGAGAAAGATGGGCAATATTTTTAAAAGATAATGTTACAGAAAATAAATCAAAAGATTTGGATGAATCTAAAATTAAAGAAAAATTTGATGAATTTAAAACAAGTATAATTGAATTAAATAATAAAAATGATTATGAAAAATTCAAAAACCCATTTTTAAAAATATTAGAAGGAATAAGAAAATATCCAAATTTTGAAATAGAATTAAATAATTATTTAGAAAATGATATAAAAATTAAACAATTTTTTTTTACAATCCCTTATTTCAAAGCAATTGTTTTAATTGTAAACCATGATAAAAATAAATCATATGACAATGAATTTTTTGAAAATGTTTTACAAAATTTAAATGAAGCAATGGAAGGTATAGAAGAATTATTAAAAAAAAGTATTAAACCAACATTATATTCATTTTCTCAATGGAATAAAATAATAAATTGTTTAAAAATCGAAATTAATGAAAAATTAATAAATAATATATATGAAAATGAAGATAATGAAAAAAAAATGAGTGAAAATGAAGCTGATGAAAAAAAAATGAGTGAAAATGAAGATAATGAAAAAAAAGAGAGTGAAAATGAAGATTTATACAATCAATATAAAAATATTCAAAATGTGTTTGAAAAAATAAAAAAAAAAATTGCTCAAAATATAAATTTTATTATGGATTTTAGAACCAATTATCCAAATAATAAAAACTATTTCATTGATATAACAAAAAAAGAATTAACTTACGGGCTTAAATTAGAATCTGAAGAGGAAAAAGAATTAGAATTTTTTAACAATATATGTTTTCTTTATGTATTTGAATTTTTACCGAAAAGCATTAAAGAATTTGGAATTTTTCAAAAATTACCCTACTTAATTGGTGCAATTGTGCTTATATTGGCTTCTGTTATGGTTGCTGGATTAATAGGATTAATAGGAGGAGTATTAATAGGAGGAGCAATGTTAATAGGAAGTATGTATGTAAGAAATGAAATAAAAATTTATATTTCAAAAAAAAGGAAAAATCTTATAATGGAAAATGAATCAATAACTTCAAATATTTTTAGTTATATTATTAGATGTTTTATTGGAGATAATAAAGAGCAAATTAATAGAGAAACTAATGAAGAAAAAGATAATAAAAAAACTTTTATAAATACTCAGTCAATAAAAGATGATTTGTTAGAATCTATTTATGAAAATGTTCAAAAAAGATTCAAAGAATTAGAGAAATTAGATATAATTAAATTTCTTTTATTTGTTGATAATTATTTATCAAATCAATTTTGGGATGAAAAAATAAGTAATATATTTGAAGAAAACTTTCAGAATATTTATATACCAAAATTCAATGAAAATTTAGAATTTTTTAGAGAAAACATAACTATAAATAATAAGAATAATATGATAGAACAATATAATTTAATATTTAATTCGTTTTGGGATAAATGTTTAGAAGATTGTAATAATTTAAAAAATAAAAAAGATTATGATGAAAAAACTGGGATAAATTCTATAGAGCATTTACTCAGAAAGATTAATCCAGATAAAATAACTGAAGAAATTATAAATGAAACTTTTATTCAAATTCTTAAATATAAAATAATATTAAAAAATGGATATGTAAACAAATTATTATTTAAAGACTTTTTTATTCAAATAATAAATAAAGAAAAAATTCATTTAGAACAAACTTTTTCGATTAATTTTACTACCAGAATTGATAAAGAAGAATATAAAGAAATCTCAAACTTAAAACAATTTATAATACAAGGATTTGAAATTCCTAATGTTGATGCATCATTTTTAGATCTAATCACATTCTACATACAAAATGGATATAATGAAAAAAAACAGTTAGAAAAAGATTATACATTACTAATAATCAATAATATTAAAGAAATAATAAAAAAAATGTTATTAATAAACAATAAAACATTTAAATATATTTATAAAAGATATTTAGAACAAATCAAATCATTAATAAAAAATTTGCTTGAAAAAAAAATTTATAATCAATCTCAAGTAAAAAATATTGAAAAAGAATTAGTAGATAATTTAACAGAAGAAGAAAAAAGCGAATTTGATAAATTAATTAAATTAGCTGAAGAAAAAATGAAAGCATTTTAAGATAAAAAACAATCAACAATTTTTTAATATATTAATTATAAAAACAATTATTAAAAATTTCATAAAATGATTTAAATTAAATTAATTATTAAATTAAGAATGAGATGGGGATTGGGCCCAATCCATAATCCCCAATATAAATTAAAATTAACATAAAATAAAAATTTAATATTTAATAAAAAAAAAATTTAGATGCGGAGCAAAGTAAAAAATTAGGAGAAGGATTTTTAAATAAAAATGTCGTTTTTAGTCTTTTGGAAAAAAATGAATCAAATATTTCTTCAGGATTTATTTTATCAGGGTTTTTCAAACAAAATTGTTTTTTTGATAAAAATGCAACTGAAATGGCTGCTAGATTGGCAAATGTACATTAATATGCCAAAATCAAATCTAAAAATGAGATTGATAAATTTGCAGGTAAAATGCAATTTTCAGGAAGAACATTGAATTTAGTTTTTAATTCTTTATAATAGAGAAGACACGAAGGAACAAGAATCAAGTGTTATAGAAGATTGTTATTCAGTATCATACGAAAATTCAAATCAATTAAAAGAGGAATTGTTGAAAATATTTTGTGAAAATCCCTCTCCTGAATTAAAAAATAATCTTAATAAAAATGAATATGAAGTTGAACACAAATATAGTGAAATAAAAGAAGTTTTGGATAACTTAGAGAAAACAGGAGCAAAACTAGATTTTAATTTAATCATTTCTCTTATTGGTTCATACCAATCAAAGATTTAAAGCAGTTAAAAAATAAAATATCAGAAGTCCAAAAGAAAAATATAATTATAAAAAAAAAAAGATTATTCTTTATTACAGATAATTTACAATGAATATTTTAACAAATTAAAAGAATTAAAGACAGAAGATAGAGAAGACGACAGAAAAATTATTAAAAGATATAAAGGAGATTAATATGTTAAAGCTAAGTTTAAAAGATTTTGCTTTAGAAGAAATTAATAGAAAATGTATAGAATTTGGAAATTTCAAAAATACTGTAATAAAAGATTTAGAAAATTTAATAAAGACTTATAATTCATTTGCAAATATAGTTAATTTAGCAGATCAAAACAAAAAAATTATATCTAAAGAATTCAAGGTTATTAAATTAAAAGATATAAAAAAAACCGAAAAAACAATAGGATTTGATTCTTTTGATTTAAATGTTTCTACTCCATATTTATCATTATCAACAGATAATAGATTACAATTTTGCCTTGAAACTTATAAAGATATTGATTTTATTATTACTACTCTTTATCATGGAAAATATATTAAATTTAATATAATTTCCTTTGTTGATAAAAGCATCAAATCTTCTTTAATTTTTAATGAAGAAAATTTAATTACAAAACAAATAAGCATAAATATTAAAAATAGATCAAGTAGACAAGCAACTGAAAGCCTAACTTCAAGTATAAAGAACAGCCGTAATCCAACAGCGAAAGCTCAAGCAAAGAAGAAAGCAATGCAATTATAAAGAAGAAGAAGAAGTATGAACAACATAGTAATAATTTATCAAGTGCTTAAATAATATTAGATTCAGTTAATATGGATTGTCAAATGATGAGAGATAATAGATGATATGGCTGAGTTAAAAGATGAACAACAAGCTATAAATAGAATTAGATGAAAATAAATTATATTATCAAATGAGAGTATAATTAGATAATGATAGGATAAAAGTTCCTTTAGATAATATAAATAGAAATCCTATTGCTAATAATCGTAAAGAATCTCAGTTGGAAGATTTACTTAAGTAAATATTATTATTATTATTATTATTATCATTAATTTTCACAAAAGTTTTTTCAGTTTTTTTTGTCTTTTTTTATATATTAAATTAAAATATTCAAAAATAAATTCTATAATTAATTCAATAAAACAATTCCCGAATTTATTAATTATCTTTTTGTAAAAAAATGCCTTGAAATGAATATATAAAAAAGCACATAAAAAAATACGGAAAGCGTTTAGACGAAGAAGAACGTTTACTTAAAAAAGAAGGAAGGAAGACAAGCTCACATAACATCAAAGAAGGCAAGAAAACTTCGTGTATTAAAAGCCAAATGATTTAACAAAGAAAGATACAAAGAAAAAGGCGAAATGAAAAAGACAATAAAAGCTCATGAAGAAAAAAAAGGAAAAGTAAAAGCAAAAAAATTAGAAAATGCAATACCAACATATTTATTAGATAGAGAAGAAATAAACAGAAGTAAAATATTATCAAACACAATAAAATAAAAAAGAAAAGAAAAAGGAGGAAAATGGTCAGTTCCAATTCCAATCGTAAAGCCAACGACAGAAGATGAAATGTTTCAAATAAAACATTCTTGCAAAAGAAGAAGAAAAAGTCGGAAAAGAACAATAAATAAAATCAGCTTCGTTGGTAATAACTTCACTAGGAAACCTCCTAAATTTGAAAGATTTACAAGACCTAATGCTTTAAGATTGAAAAAAGCTAATGTTACTCATCCTCAATTAAAAACTACTTTTATGTTAGATATTATTTCTGTTAAAAAAAATCCACAAAGTGTTTTATATACTGGATTAGGAGTTATTACTAAAGGAACTATTATTGAAGTTAATGTTAG
>JAJJLU010004546.1:0-11804 GCA_023807065.1 Isotricha intestinalis | reverse complement strand
TAAAAATTGTTTCAATTAGAGAGAGACCGGTTATTTAATATTAAAAATCTATTTTTAAATATTAAAATCCTAAATAATATATTTAAAAAATTACCTAAATAATTTTAAATAAAAAATACCCATTACATAAATACCTTTTAAAATTATTTTTTTTTCTTTTTATAAAATTCTTGATGAAAAGAAGAATTAGAATATTGAAGATGCATTCCAGCAACAAACAAATTATTGTCTTTCGCATATTTTATAATATTTTTTCTAGTTTCAATACTTTCTTTTTCATTTTGATCATAAGTAGCACAAATATCAGGATATTTAAATTGAATAGATTCTCCATGAATAAGATCTCCAATAATAAGTAAATCACCTTTTTGATAAACAGTATGTCCAGGTGTATGTCCAAAAGCTTTAATAGGTTTAACATCTAAAGGTAATTTATCATTAAAATCAAATTGAACAATTTGTTTTTCACAAATTTTCATAATTTTTACTTGTGCTTGATTTTGATCTTTTGGAGTTTTATTAATCCAACCATCATATTCATCTTTAGAAAAATAAATTTTAGCATTTTTATAATATATTTTATCATTGGCATCAATAAGTCCTCCAATATGATCAAAGTGAAAATGAGTAATAAATATATAATCTATTTCATCAGGAGATATTTTTAATTCTTTTAATCTATCTGGTATTCCAGTTGTAATTTTTTCATTTAATCCAGTATCAAATAATGCTTTTTTACCTTCAGCTTCTAAAAGAAATGCACTCATTGATCCTTCTACTCCATTTTCTATTCCTAGTTCTTTTATTATTTCTGGAGTTAATTTTGGAAATAATGTTGTGGGGGAAGTTTTAGCTTCGTTCATTCCTGATAACCATGTTATTGAAAATCCAGGGAAATGGCAACGAGTAGATACTAACATTTTTTTTTGAAGATATATTTTTTTTAATTAATTGAAGGATTTATATATTTTGGGATTATAAATAAGTATTATTAATATTTTATTTTTTTATGATGTATATTATATACTTTTATTTGGATTTGATTAATCAATTATTATTATTTGAATTTTAGATATTTTTTTTTATTTATTTCCTTAATTTATATGTTTGTTTTTAAGATTTTTTAAGGTTTTATATATAAATAATAACAATTTTAAAATTTCAAATTTATATTTTCTGAATTTCATTCTTCAATAAATTATATCTTTTAATAAATTCAAAATTATATAATCTGAATATAATGATTAATGAGTTGAGATTTTAAGAAGGAAAAAATAAAAGTTTATTCATTTACATACTTAATATACTATTTCTTGATAGAAAGATTATACTTTTATTTCTAGATTTTAAACTTTTTTCTTTTTTTAAAAGGTAAAAATGAATTAAAAACTGGCTATAATTAAAGAAAATAAAAAGTATTTCATAAATCAAGAATAATACTTTTTTACAATAAAGAATTAATACTTTAAAGTTTTGATTTAAATTTTTCGGAAAATATTCTTCTTAATAAATAACCTTAGGTTTTTAACAATGAAAAAAAATAAAAAAATTTGAAAGACTGCCAAAAAAAAAATAAAATTTCAAACAAAAAATAAAAACAAAAAAAACGCTTTTAAAACATTAAAAAAAATATGTCAACAACTAAAGTCCTTCCAATTTTAATGTTTTCTTCTTTGCCTGCATCAGGAAAAAGTGAATCTCGCTGTTATTTAAAATCATTGTCAAAATCAGAAACAGAGAAATTTCATTTAGGAGACACATCAACTCAAGTAGATGATTATCCTTATGTAGATGCAATGCGTAAAATAGATTCAATTTCAAAAAAAATTTTAGGTTATCCAATATTTTATAGTGATGAAACAATAAGATTATTCAGTGGATATGATTGGGGAACTTTAGTATATTTAATTAATGATGATTATTTTGATATTAAAAAATGCAATTCAAAAATTCCTTCAATTTATTTAAATGATCCTGTTGAATGGTTATTTAATAGATTTGATGTTGCTAGTGTAAAAACAAGAAATTTACCAGCAAGATTTTTTAATTTAAGACAAAAAATAGGTGAAGAAAAATATAATGAATTTAAAAAGGAATGTTATGATATTTGTAATATAATATTAAAAGATAAATATAATAATATCCCAAATAGTTTAGAAGGTAAAACTATTGTATTTGAATTTTCAAGAGGAGGAAGTCAAGGAAGTTCTTTTCCTTTAAAAGAACCTTATGGATATGAATATTCTTTATCTTTATTTGATGAAGAAATATTAAGAAATGCATATATATTATATATTTGGGTGACACCTGAACAAAGTTTTAATAAAAATATCCAAAGAGGAAAAGAAGAATTAGAAGGTAAGTCACAAACTGTTTCTACTCAATTAAGTTTAACTCATTGTGTTCCTAAAGAAGTTATGATTGGAGAATATGGATGTGATGATTTTGATTATTTAATTAATAAAAGCCCTAATAAAAATTATTTACCTATTATGAAAAATGATGTGGAAATACATGTTAAATGTGGTAGGTTTGATAATAGAAATGATTTAACTAGTGATTTTAGAAAACCTCAAAGTGAATGGACAAAGGAACAAATTAAAAAAATGGAAGATGAGATGATTAAGGCATTTGATGATATGTTAAAAAATTAATTATATAATTTTTTTTTAGAGTAAAAAGAAAGTTTTTTATTTTTGTTTTATATTTTGAACAATAAAAACTCCTTTTTATTAATTATATATATTTTTTTCAAAACCCTATGTTTACACAATTGATTTTATCAATAAACATATAGGAAAAAATTTGATTTAAAGGAGCACAAACTTAAAATTTAATAAAATAATTATTTTCTGATAATTCAGATAAAAGTATAATCATTTGGGAATAAAAAATTAAAAATACCAATCTTTGAAATTTAATATTATTTAATTAATTAAAATAAAGTAAGTAACTTTTCATTAACAAATAAAATTTATTGAGTTTCTTTTTTTCAATAATTTAATAATCATTTCAATTCTCAAATTCATATTCTTTTCGTATATAAGTATTTATTTGAGTAAAATTGAATCTTTTTTCTTCATTTCTATTCAACATTTGCTTCAATAAATAAATGAATTTATTATCATAACAATCCACTGAGTTCATATTTGACATTGGATATTTTAAATATCCATCAATTAAATGATCATTATTATTTATATTTTTTGAAACAAAATTATTAAAAATATTATTAAAATAATCATCAGTTTTAGTCATTGTATAAATAATACATAATCCAAGAGAATAAACATCATTTTTAATTAAATCAACAAATACATTATCTTTATCTTTATTGTGATAATAATTAAATAATTGAGGACTCATATAATTATTATTATTATTTATAAGATTTTTTTCATTTATAAATTGAATATATTCTAAATCAGTTAATTTATAAATTTTATCTTTAAAAACTAAAATGTTTTGTGGATTAATATTAAAATGACATAAATTTCTTTTTTCTAAAGTTTCCAAAGATAAACTTATTTGATATATTATATTAATTAAATCTTCTTCAGAATAAAATTTACCCATTTTTTTCATTGTTGCAATTTCACTTTCCCAACTATTAATTCCAATTTCTTCTAAAACAGAAAATTCATCTTTAGAAAAGTTTATTCCATATATATGAGTAATATAATAATTATTCATTAATGAATATTGGAGAGCATAAGAAAAAATTAAATTATCCATTTCTTTTTTATTATCTTTTAATACTTTTTTCTTCATTGCATAAAATATATTATCATCAAATAATTTGACACAAAAAATTTTACTTTTTCTTCCAGTTCCAATTTGAGAAATAATTTCATAATTTGTTACATCAAAAATAGGAAGATAAATTGTTTCTTCTTCATTTAATTGACCAGAAGGAATTTTTTTTATTATTGTTTCACTTTTTTTTTGATTTATAGAACTTAATTTCCTTATTTTAAGTAATTTATCTAAAGATTGACTTTCTTTTCTTTTTATTAATTGATATTTAGGAATATCATTTTCTTCTGATGAAGAAGAAAAGTATTCTTCTTCTTTGCTTTTAACACTCATTTTTTTTTTAAATTTTGATAAAAGTTTAGGTTGATTATTATCAGAAATTGTTTTTAAGTCTTTTTTATTTGAACTAAAAGATCTTTTTGACTTAAGACTATTTATTGTTTTCATTAAATTTAATTCTTTATTTGTATTTTCTTTTGATTTATCTTCTTTTTTTTCTTCTTTATTATCAATAATTTCTTTATCTAATTCAGATAATTTTTCTCTACTTCGACTTTTAATAATATTATGAAGAATTTCATTATTAAAAAAATTAAATCTATTAAGTATTCCTGCATTTGGTCTTGGAGAATAAAAATTTTTAGTTGAAAATCTTTTAATATCTTTGTTTTTTTCATTATTTATATTATTATTATATTCATTGAAATTATATATATTTTTTTTAATATTATAATCTAAATTTCCATCACTTAAATTTTGACCATTAAAGAAATCTTCAATATCTTTTTTTCTAAATTTTTTTCCACATTCAACACATTCAAAAATAAATTTTTGATATTTAATCATTACTTTACATTTACTACATAAAACCATTTGAATTCCATTTAATTCAGTAAAATATAATTTACCATCACAATTATTATTATGAATAATTAAATTAGGATTATGTCCACATGGAATTTTATCAGGTAAAGCAGATTTTTTTTCAAAAATTCCTTTTTTAATCGCATTTGAAAAGGGTTTAAATTCATAAGGATTATATATTTTAGCATTTGAATTAAAATTTTCTCCACATTTAATACAAGTCCAATTTATATTATATGGTTCATCATAGAAATTACAATTTTTACATATTAATTTTCCTTCTTTTAAATCTAAAAATAAAGGACTTTGACATTTTATACAATTCATTTGTTGATTTATTATTAAATGACAATGATATTTATCCCAAGTTGCAGGTTGTAAATTATTATTATATATTTCATTTGATGTTATTATTCTTGTATAATATGGAATTGAACAAAAATTACAAAATAATTTTATATAATTTGATTTATATGATTTTAAACAATTTGTACATATTATTGCATATATTATATTATATTCAGTTGATGAACCTTTTCTATGAATATTTTTTATTCCTTTTAAATCTGCTTTATAATCTGTGTCTAATACTATTATAAAATTATTTTTTTTATTGCAAATATGGTTTGGTTCATTTTTTTGATATGAACAATGTTTTAAAAATGAAAAATTTTGACCATTTTCTATAAAAAATTTTCCTTTATATTTTAAAGTTTTTAATAACTTTTCTCTATCATATAAATACATATTTTTATAAAAATGTCTTTCCATTAAATTTATTGATGATATTATTTTTTCATTTTCTAATACAGTTTCTGAGAATAATTCTATTAATGTTAATTTGACATTTTTTGATAGATTTTGAATAAAAATAGATTCTTCCTTTATTAAAATATTTTCAAATAACTCATTATATTCTTCTTCATATATTCTAAATATTTCATTTTCAATTTGCTTTTGATTCCTAAATTTATTTAAAAAATTGTCATATTTATTTAATGAGTTAATCATTCTAATCTTTTTAATTCTATTTTATTAAAAATAATAATTTAAATTAATTAATTGATTTAAAATACAATTTACTATAACATTAATTTAAATTAAAATTAAAAAATAATATGATTAAGGCCAAAAACGAAATAGACCAAATTATCTATAAACCAAAAAACAAAAATAACAAAATAGGAAATTATGAAATTATAAAAACAATGGGAGAAGGAACATTTGGAAAAGTAAAGTTAGCAATTCATATTCCAACAAATGAGAAAGTAGCAATTAAAATATTAGAAAAATCAAAAATTGAAGATAATGATGATTTAATTTGTATAAACAGAGAAATTTCATTTTTAAAAAATTTAAATCATATAAATATAATTTCATTATATGAAATAATAGAAAATTCAGAATATTATTATATAATAATGGAATATGCTGAAAATGATTTATTTTCATATATAGTACAAAATAATTTTCTTTCTGAAGAAATAGCATCATTATTTTATTTTCAAATAATAAATGCAATAGAACATATACATAAATATAAAATAGTTCATCGTGATTTAAAACCAGAAAATATATTATTAACTAAAAATAATTTAATAATAAAAATAATTGATTTTGGATTAGCAAATTCATATAAAAAAAAAGAAAAAAATAATGATGAAATTTTATTAAAAACTGCATGTGGAAGTCCATGTTATGCAGCTCCTGAAATGGTTTTAGGGAAAAAATATAAAGGATTAGATGTAGATATTTGGTCAAGTGGAATTATATTATTTGCTATGGTAAGTGGATTTTTACCTTTTGAAGATGATGATAATGAAAGTATTTATAGAAAAATCATTTTAGGTAAATTTGATATGCCTGATAAATTAAGTAATAATTGTAAAGATTTAATTTATAGAATTTTAGAAGGTAATCCTAAGAAAAGAATTAAAATAGATGAAATTAAAAAACATCCTTTTTTAAATGATGCTTCTGAAAGATTTAATAAAATCATTTCTCCTTATGAAATTTATTATAATTGTTATAATAATGGAAATTTTGAAATTTATAATAGTATTATTGATAAAATGATTGATATGAAAATCAATGGATGTGATAATAAAAAAGAAATTATTGGAAATATCAAAGGTAATTGTTTTAATCAAATTACTACTATTTATAAATTGTTATTGAAAAAGGCAATAAGAAATAAAGAATTAATTTCTAATAATAATAATAATATTAACATTGAAGGATGTGGTTCTTTATCTTCTTGTAAAACATATGCTTCTTCGAATAATTCTAAAAATGATAATAATAATAAAATTAAAAAAGATAAAAATAATTCTCCAGAATTTATTCTTAATAATAATATTAATAATGGAAATATAATTAAAAATAATATTAATATTGATGCTTTAGACAAATTAATTAAAATTCATTCTTTGAATGAAAAGAAAATAAATCATTTAAAAAAGAAAAAAATAAATTTCTTAAATAATAATAACAAAATAAAAAGAACATTTATAAAAAATTATGAAGATTTAATGAATAATGTAAAAAAAATATTATCAAATAGAAATGGAAGAAATGAAAATTCTTCATCTTCAGTAGATATAAATAATAACTTTAATAAAACAGATGCAAATAATTTTAAAGGAAAAATAAATAATATTTTATCAAGCTCAAATTTAAAAGTAAATACAATTAGATTTTCAGTTGATGCTCCAAGATATATATTAAATAAAGATATTCAAACAGATGATTGTAATATTACTGAAAAAACACAAAGAAAAAAACCTCTTTCAATAATAACTTCAGGAAATACTTTTATTGATTCATATGATAATTTAATTATTAATACGGAAAATAATATTTGTAATGGAAATAATAAATTGTTAAATCAAAATAAAATACCTGCTAAAAATATTAAAAAATTAAAAAAAGTAATTTCTGGTATTTCTTCCCCTAAATTAAATTCTGTTAAAACTACTGAAGGAAATAATCATTCTTTGAAAAAAAATAATATCTCAAATGGTAATAATTACAATAAAAATATTAACAATAATTATAATTTTGTTAAATCAAAAAATAAATTTATTCAAAAAGGAAAATTATATACTAAAACTGCTTCTGTTATTAATCATTTAAATTTAATGAATAATAATTTGAATAAGGGAAAAATGCAAAAAAAAATTTTTGATTTTAAAAAGAAAAAACCTAATTTTAGAGATATTGTTAATAATAGATTTTTATTGAAAACTTTTGTTGATACTTCAAATCCTAATTCAAAAAGTCCTTTTAATTTAAAAGCTAAAACTAAAAAACAAAATATTAAAAATTTAACTAATAATAATACTCCTTCAAATAAAAATTGTACTCATTTTAATTTTAAAGAAAAACCTTCACCAAAAAATTTAGAAAATAAATATGTTTTTATTAGTAAAAATTTTAGAAATGATAAAAATAAAGAAAATAATAATAACGAGAATATAACTATTAATAAAAAAAAAATTAACGAAAATTATAAATTTATTAGTGATTCGAATAAAAGAAATTTTATTTGTTTTACAACAAAATTTTGTTTGGATGAAATTTATTATAAAATAAAACATTTTTTTGAAAGAGTGAATTATAATATAAATAAAAAAGATAAGACTCATTTTGATATATATTGTAAAAATAATAATTTTATTTCAATTGAAATTTCAAAAATTGAAGAAAACAATGTTGTAAACTTATATCATATTACTAATAATAAAAACCAATTTAAAAATCTTATAAAAAACTTAATTGCAGAAATAGGTTTTTAAATATAAAATTTTTTCCTAAATTAATTAAAAAAAAATTATAAATAAACAAAAAAAAAAATAAATTTTAAAAATAAAAAAACCAATTAAATATATTTTTAATAAAAAGTTTTCCTTATTAAAAAATTTTAAACGATTTTCCTAAAAAAATTAAATTTAAGGAATATTAACCAATCATATTAACCAATCCAAGAACTCTAACGACATTTCTAATATTAACTAAAAATGCAGCACTTAAATCATCTTCACTTACAATATTATAAATTTCTTCATTTTGATCTTTAATAACCAAATGTAAATAAGGTCTAGTAGTTTCAATATTAGGATGAAAGACAATTTCACTTTCTTTTTCAATTTCAAATTTCCCAATGGAAGCTTTATTAGGATACCAACAAAAATCAATCCAATCTTTTTCTTCATCATCAAAGAAATATTTATCATATTCTGGATTTGGTTTAGCTTTAACAGCAATTAAATCACTACTAATTAAATTATTCATGTCATGACTTCTAATAGAATAATATCTACAAACCATAACAATATCTTCAATAGCTCTTTCAACAGTATCGGAATTTTTTTCTTTTATATTACATGATTCAATATCTTCATCCCAAGGTGCAATTAATATTCCTCTTTCTTTTAAAGCTAATATCATTTCATCATATGTCATTTCTATATTTGATATATCATTAAATTCTTCTTCTTCATTATCTATTAATTTCATATATGCTTTTACTGGATCTTTTCTTGTTGAAGATTCCATATTTAAATCTGGGTCTGATATACCTATTTCAAATACAAATTTTGTTCTTGGAGTTATTAAATCTAATATTGCTGTTAATTGCTTTTTTTCATTATATATACATCTTAAATTCCATGATTTATAAGGAAAGTTTATTTTTCTTTCTAATAATACTGAAAAAATTCCTAATTCTGTTGTTGTAAATTCAACTACTTTATCAACATATTTAACTTTATCTTTTTCTTTTTCTTCATCTTTTAAAACAATATCTTGAGCTTCTAATTGCCATTTTCCATTTTGTAAATTAAATAAACCAACTAAAACTTCATTAACATCTTTCATATATATTTTTTTAGGTAAAGTAATTTTATATCTCATTTTAACATTTTTAGTGAAAGGACCTTCAATTCCTTCTCCTCTTTTATATTCTTCACCAATCATATCTCTTATTCTCCAAGTTCCTTTTTCTAAACTTTTAGCAGGATATTTTAATTCTTCTAAGAAAAATGTTCCTGAAATAGACATATATGGAGTATATTTATCATTTTTATTTGGAACATCTAAATATTCTCTTATATCATATTCACACCAAAAAAATCTTACTATTGTATTATTAACTACAAAATTTTTATGGAATTCTCTTACAAATATTGGTATTGATATAAATCTTGTTGATACTGTTCTAAATGTATTTTGAACTAAATTATTTGCCCAAAAACCTAATTTTATTTTATTATTTTTAGATGTTAATTCCCAATAAGTTTCAGGCTTTTCTTCTTTATCTTCTGAACTTCCTTTTCCTAATTCTTCGTTTCTTTTTTTTTTTAAATTTTCAAAATTTTCTATAAAATATCTTGTTAAAGATTCTATTTTTAATTTTTCGATTTTATTCAATAAATTTAAATATTTAAATGAATATGAAATTAAATTACCATTCTGTTGTGCTTTTCCTTGAAGAAGTAATCTTTCTAAATTATGATAATGTAATTGAGAATAATCAAATATTTGCATTTCTTCATTGAAATTTTTTTTAATTAATTTGAAATTATTAATAAAGTTTGGATCACATTTATCCTTAAGTTCATAAATAAAACCATTAATTTTTTTTTCTTCTGCAACATTAATATAACCATCTTCACAATTTGAAAATTTATTCCAATCTTCGCTTTCTATTATTTTTTGATATGAATTAGTTAAATTTTTTTCATGAGATTTTTTCCAAGGTTCTAATTCTTCTTCTTCTTTTGCAATTCTATCTAATTCTTCTTGAGCTAATCTTTTTCTTTCTTCTTCTGCTTTTCTTTCTTCTTCTTCGCCTATATTTTATAAAAAAATTTATATTAAAATATATGGAAGTTACGTTTTAATCGTTCTTCTTCTTCTTTTTTTAAACGAAGTTCTTCTTGCTTTTTCCTTTCTTCTTCTTCTTTTTCCTTTTCTATTTATTATTAATAATTTAAAGTTATTTTTTTATTTTTCTTACTTGCTAATTCTTCTAATTGCTTTTTGGTTAATTTTTTTGGAGCTTTTGGCATTTTTTTTATATTTATTTAATTGAAGTTATTTTTTTTTATATTAAATGTTTTTTAATGAAATTTATATTTCAAAAAAAATTTTTAACATTTTAACTAATCAAATATTATTGGTTTGGTATTTTTAATTATTTAAAAAATATCATTTTTATTTTTTCTTTGGAAAATTATGTAATTTTTGCTTTTACCAATTTTAGTTTTTGTTTTAGAAATCAATATTAAATTATGAGATATACTAATATTCATTAAGAGTTGATAATAATAAACTAATTGATTGTTTAGAAAACTTTAATTCGGAATTGTATAAAGAATTTAATAAAAAATAAAAAGATATTTAATTTTTTTAATGATATTATTTTAATAATTCATTTTAAAAGTTAACAAATTTTTCAAAATAAATATTTCTTAACTTAAATTTCTTCCATTGAATTAATTATTTTCCCCTTTAAAGAAGGTATTTTTTATTTAAATTAAGTTATTTTCATAAAAAATAAAGAATATTACTCATTTCTTACTTTGTATTTTGATTTATCTTTTTTTAATTCAGTTAATTTTATTGATTTTTATCGATAAAATATATTTGAACGATTTTAATTTCTTTTAAAGTAATATTTGAAAAACTTCATTATCCTTAATTATTATTCTTTTTGTTTTTTATAAAGAATAATTATATCAATTCTCTATTACATAAGAATTTTTGAACTTTAAAAAAAAAAATTATTTTTGAAATAATCTCAGATTTTAAAATTTCCAATTTCACAAAACCCATTTTTATTCAAGAGAAAAAAATGAGAATTTAAAAAAAAAATTAACTTATGTTTTCCTTCTGGAATTCAAACAAAAAAATTAAATAAAAATATAATTGTTTATTTATTTATTCATTCATAGTAAATATCACCTAATCCTCCATTTTTTTAGAAATATTATCTTTTATTATTTAATTTCAGTTTAAAAAACTTTTTAATTATATATGAAAAAGAATTCCGTTATTTATTAATAAAAATAAAATACTTAATTGAATTTAAAATAAATTTAAAAATTGATGATATATAATTATTTCTATTGAATATAAAGGATTAAAATTTGAAAAAAGAATTTATGAATGGAAAATAAATT
>JAJJLU010004545.1:0-11807 GCA_023807065.1 Isotricha intestinalis | reverse complement strand
ACCCAATGTGTTTTACGGTATTATTTTTATTGATATGGAAATTTAAGTTTATTTTCTCTATTTAAATAAAATAAAAATATTTTTTAAATATTTATTAGGTAATTTATAATTATTAATAAATCTTTTTCCTTAAATAAACTGGTCTCTTTTATTTTTGGAAAATTGAATTTCAAGAATAAACAGAAATACGGGGTAAAAAAAAATTTAACGGCTGATTTATTTTGGGCTTTAAGGTAATTTATTTATTTTATTTATTTTATTTTAAATATTTTAATAAATTACTTAAAAATCATATAATTTAAGTGATTATCTTAATAAAACACTTAAAAATATTATATTATTTTCACTTTTTTATTTAATATATTCTAAATTTTTAAGCAGATAATCTCAGTATTATTACCTTTTTTGATGACATATAATTTATCATTTAAAGGATAAAATGAAAAATCTTTATCAGTTTCAGGTAATTTAGTTTCAATATTTGTAATAAAAGATTTAAAATAATCATTTCCACCTAATATACTTATTTCAGTAGAATTTGTTCCAGTTCCAAATTTTTTTATACAATATAAATCTAATTTCCCATCATTATTATAATCATCTAATTTAAAATCATAATTATCTCCAACTTCAGGTAATGCAGTTCCAATCCCGTAAAGAAAAGATTGAAATTTATCATTTCCATTTAATATATGAACTTCAGTCAAATTAGTTCCAGTATGATATTTTTTTATACAATATAAATCTAATTTCCCATTTTGATTATAATCTCCTAATAAAAATTCCCAATTATCTCCAGTTTCATGTAATACAGTTCCAGTTTGTAAAAGATAAGATTGAAAATTAGTACTTCCATTTAATATATGTACTTCAGTTGAATTACTTCCTGTATTACATTTTTTTATACAATATAAATCTAATGTTCCATTTTGATTATAATCACCTAATAAAAATTTCCAATTTTCTTCAGTTTCATGTAATGGAGTGTCAGTTTGTAAAAGAAAAGTATTAAAATTAGTACTTCCATCTAATATATATATTTCAGTAAAATTATTTATGGTATTCTTTTTTTTAATACAATATAAATCTAATATTCCATTATTATTATAATCACCTAATAAAAATTCCCAATTCTTATCAGTTTCTTTTAAAGGTGTATTTGAATGAAAAATAATTTCTCCAAGAGCAACATCAGGATGATAATTAATATAATTGATTGTATTTTCATTATTATTGATTCTTTCTATAATTCTTCTTCCTTTATAAAAATTTGTTATTTTATTTATTTGAATAAGACCATCAGAATAATGAATTATTTCATTATTTCCTATATAAATACCAACATGATCAATACTAGTAAAAACTAAATCTCCAGATGAAAGTTCTTCTTTTTTGACTTCAAATCCTTCATTAATTAATTCTTTTATTTTTTCACTTATATTTATTCCTAAACTTTTGCTATATACATATTGAACAAAATTGGAACCACCAATAAGATTCATACTATCCATTTGTGATGTTTCACTATCTGAAAACGAGTCATTCATTATCTGCTTTGCAAATGTTATTAATCTTTCTTCTTTAGAACTCATTTAATTTGAATTTTTTTATTTTTTTATTAATTATTAATAAGAACATAATATATTTTTAATTATTTTATAAACTATTTTACTAAAGTATTTATTTCTTTAATTTTTTTTCTTTTTTTATTTTGTTTATGAATTTATATTCAGCTAATTTTTATATTTTATAATTGATTTGAATTAACTTATTATAGAAAAAATCGAATTTTCAAAGAATTTAATTAAAAATCCTTTTTTATTAAATTATCTTTTGACAAATAAAAATTAAAATGAATAATTTTCAAGAAGAAAAAAATAATAATATTAATATTAATCAAAAAAATGAAAATTTAGTCATTAAAAAATTTCACATTTATTGTTGTTTAAAATAATTGAATTATTTTTCAGAAAAAAATTGTTCCCTACAATTGATGATAGAAAAACAAAAATTTTTTGTTTTTCATAATTTATTTTTCTAATTAAATGAATCATCTTCCATTTAATTTATAATTTCTATCTATTATATATAATAAAATTTGGATAAATTCAATAAACTATTAAAAAATAAAAAAATTAATTAAATAATTTAGATTATTGACCTATTATAAATGAAACTTTTTAATCTTTATAACAATAATTTTACTATTGATTCATTCAAAATTTATGTTTTCAAAGATAGATAGTTTTAAATATAGTAATAAATTAATTAGTCTAACTTAATTTTTTTGAGTATTTACATCAACCAATAAAATTGTGTTTTAAAAGAAGAGAATAATTTCAACAGAGAAAATGATTTGTCTTTTGATTCCATTCATTTATATTGTCTTTGGAAAAATAAATAAACAAAATTATTTTTTAATTTTGTAATGTTGGTATATAAATCATAGAAAAATTTAATGTATAAAAAATAAAATAATAGAAGTTACTCCTTCTCTTGGATTTTGGAAAAGAATAAAAAAAGTTTTTGAAAATTATTGTAATATTTCAGGAAGAACTCGGAGAAGAGAATATTGGTTTTTTATATTATTTTTTTTTATTACTATTATTTTGTTTATTAGTTATTTCCTTTTCAATTTTATTGAAATTAAATAAAGAAGTTTTTATATTAAAAAGATAAAATTAATTAATAATTCGAATGATTAATCTTTAAATTTAAACAATATGAATAATTATGAATTAATTTTGGGAAATATAAATAATGATAATAATTTACATAATAGACAAAGACTTTTTTTAAGTTAAATGAAGAAAATATTATTGTTTATATAATAAGTCTTTTCTAGTTTAAATTCAATAATTTCCAATAATGATTTATATAATAAAGATTTAATAGAAGAAACCTTGAAGAAATAAGATTAAATAATAAATTTTAAAAAGAAATAATAATTCAAAAAGAAATATTCTTTAACTTGAAAAAAAATAGATAGAAAAAAATAACATAAATAACCTATTAATTCCTTTTCCAAAAAAAAAAAACCAAAAGAAGAAAACAAAAAAATTCTACTCAAAAAAATAAAAAAAATAAATATATATATAAAAAAATTTAATCCTAAACAAAAAAAAATAAAAAATTTAAAAATCTAATTTAAAAAAATATCAAAAAAATTAAAAAAAAATGAATGAAGAACTTCCATCAAATATTTTAACAATTCGTTATAAAATAGTATTTGTAGGTGACCCAGGTATAGGAAAAACCTCAATATTAAAGCGTTTCATAAATAATGATTTCCAAGAAAAACATGATGTAAAAATAAAAAATAAAATATATATATAAAAACAATAATAAAATAACATATAGGCAACAATAGGAGTAGATTTTGCAACAAAGCAAATAGATTATAAAGATAATTCAATAAAATTACAAATATGGGATTCTGCAGGTCAGGAAAGATATAAGGCTTTAATTCCTTCTTATGTCAGAGGCTCTTCTATTATTTTTATTATTTATGATATTTCTAGAAAAAATACTTTTGATAATTTAAACAATTGGATTAAATTTATTAAAGAATTTAATACTGATAATTCTATTCTTGTTTTATGTGGAAATAAAATTGATTTAAATAGAGAAGTTGAACAAAAATTAGCTGAAGATTTAGTTAAAAAAGAAAACTTAAGTTTTTATTTTGAAACCTCTGCTAAAGATAATATTAATATTAATAAAATGATTTATACTTGTGTTGCTCATTTACCTTTTTTTGATCAGTTTAATATTGATAAAAATATTATTATTCAAGATTTAGAAAATGAAAATTCTAGAAAAGATAATAAAGATTTTAAAGACAGGAACTTTGAGAATAATAATATGAATAACTATAATAATAATCAAGTTGTTAATGGGAATAATAAATTTCAAATTAATAATGAGAATACTAATAATAATAATAAAGAGAATAAAAAAAATTGCCAATGTTAAATATACTTTTTATAATATTTTTTGGTTTTTTTATTTTTTTATTTTATTTAATAAATATTTAATTAAATATAAATATGTTTTCATCAGAAATTGAAAATTTAGTAATAAAATTATTATTAACAATAATAAACAAAGAAAAAGAAATAGAAATAAATCGTCAAATTTTATCTCAAAATATTGATTTTGATATATTTCAATTATATTCATTTTTAGATTCACAAAAAAAAAATTGTATAGATTCATCGAATATAATTGATTTTTTAAATAAAAATGGAATATATCCAAATAAATTAGATATTGATTTTTTAATATATTTCTATGATGAAAATAAAGATAATCGAATTTCTTACACAGAATTTTTAAATATGATATTATCAAATAATAATAATACTTTAAGAAATTTTGCAAAAAAAAATATTGGTTCTTATTTAGATAATAATATTTCTGAAGAAATTGAAATTTTATTCTTAAAATTATTGGAAAAGGAAATTGATTTAATTAATAATATTACTAGAATAATTAATGAAATTAAAGGACAATGTGATTTTGATATTTGCAGTGTTTTTCAATTATTAATTGGTTGTCAACCTTTAATTACAATTGACTCTTTAAAATATTTTTTGAATAAAAATTATGTGAGTGTTAATGAACAAGATTTAATTAATATTTTAAAAAGATTTGCTTTGAATAAAAATGATAAAGTTGATTTTAATGATTTTCATCAATTTTTTTGCTTTCAAGATCCTAATTGTAGATGTTTAATTAATAAACCTAATGTTGGATTAAGTAATAATATATCAATTTCAAAGAATAATTGTAAATTTAATTCAAATGAAAATTTACCCCAAATGAATATAAGATTTAATCCTAATATTGAAAATAGAATTTATAATAATAATTTCAATGTTAATTATAATAACAAATACTTTGAAAAAAGTGATTTTAATTTTTACGATAATAATAGTTTAAGTAATGCATCATTTAATGAAAATCCAAATGAAATTTCAAAAAATTTATATTTAAGAAACCGTCCTCAAAGATTTTTCCAAAATAAAAATAATAATAATTATAATAATATCTATAATAATAATAACAATGAATTCTCAACTAATAGAAGTATAAATATAAAAAATATTCAAAATAATATAAATAATACAAATAATTTAAATGATTTAAATAATATTCCCCAATATAATCCAAATTATTGTGAAAAATGTAATAATTTTCCTTGTATATGTAATTTAATACCATTAAGAAAAAATGAATTAGACTTTATAAATTATTTAAAAGAATGTATAAATATAGAAACAAAAATAGAAAAAGCAAAAATAGATTTATCTTTAAAAAGTGATTTTAATATAGAAGATGCTTTTAAAATATTTGAAATGGATAATAGGAAATTTATAAGTGATGCTGATTTAATTTATGGTTTAAATTCTTTTGAAATTTATCCTTCAAGAAAAGATATTCAATTAATTAAAAAAAGATTAAATATAAATAAAACAGAAAATATATTTTATTCTGATTTTTTTGATTTAATTGTTCCTTTTGAAAAAGATTATAGAAATATGATTGAGAGAAGAAATTCAACTAAAAATGTTCCTAAATTTAATAAACAAAATATATTTTTACAAAGCACTAAAAATTACTTTTCTAGTTTAATTAATTTAATTATTTCTTGTGAAAATAAAATTGAAAATTTAAGAAGTGATTTAAACGATGTTAGAAATGATATAAATAATATTTTTTGGATTTTAGATAAATATAAAATTGGAAATATAAATGATATGGATTTAAATAATTATTTAAAATCAAGAGATATTTATATTAATGATATTGAAAATTCTTTATTATTTATTAGATTAGATAAAAATAAAGATGGAAAAATAGAATGTTGGGAATTAAACGAGGAATTACAAATGATAAGATAATTTTAATACATTATTTTTTTTTTTTTAAATTATCCTTTTTTTATTTAATCAAATTATATTTTAATATAAAAAAAGTTTGTATTTAAATAAAAATTATTTTTTTTATTTATTTGCTTGTTCTTTTATTGCTTTTACATCATTAATTCTATTATTTAAATTTTCAATAGCTAATTTATATTCATTCATTTTTTTATTTTCTAAAATTAAAGTTTCATTTTGTTGTTTATCAACTGCAATATAATTTTCAATGGTTTTATTTAATCTAATAACTCTTTCAGATTCTTTCTTATATTCATTATTTAATAATTCTTCTTCTTCTTTTAATTGTTTAATTTTTTGTTCTAATCTCTTAACTTTTGTTTCCAAATCATCAGCTTCTTTATTAACAATAATTCTTGTTTCTTCACTTGAAATAATTTGATATCTTGTATTATTTAATTTAATATCAATTTCTTTTAATTCTTGAATATTTTTATAAAATTTAATTCCTAATATTATTGATATTGAAGTTAATATAAATAATATTAATATTGATTTAAAAGATATATTTTTGGCTGGAGGCTCCTGTGATTGAGGTGTCTTCTTTTTTCTATATCTACTATGTGTTGGAGATAAATTTTTCCTCATTGATATTTATGTAAATTTAACAATAATTTTATTTAATAAATTAACTTCTATTTAAATTATTCTTTATTTTTAGTTTTTTTCAAAAATAAATATTAAACAAAAATATGCAATTATATAAAATTTTGTTATAAAAAGTAGTATAAAAAAAGTCTTTTTTAAGATAAAATTAATTTTTTACTTTTTTATCAACAAACTAAAATAAGTTTATATTTATTGCTTTTTAATACCCTTATCTTTTTGAATTTAATCAATTGAATCAATAATTTCACTTTAATTATTTTTTTCTCTTTTTATTTCTTTAATTTCTCTTTTTGGATTTTTACATTACTTCTTTAAAACTATATGATAAATGAATTCTAGAATTAAAATTTTAAATTTATAAACACCAGAGATTTTATAATATTTTTTTGATGTAGAATTTTTTTCTTTAAAATTATGTAAAAATTATTTTAAAAAATTAGATGGAAATTTAAATATACATAAAAGTATTTTTCTTTTATTTGGTTAATAACAATTTTATGATAATCTTTATTTAATTAAGTTAAATAAGGGATTTTCTCCTTTTTAATTTTTATTTTTAAAAATAATGATTTCACAAAAAGATCAATTCATTTTTTTATTGCCTTTTAATATGACTCATTTTAGTAACTTCATCTTTTTATATTCTTTTCCCATTTTATTAAAATGCAATCTAAATAAAACTTTAATAATTGAATTTGAATGAGAACCTTTTCAAAAAAAACTTAAATTAAAAACAAAAAAATAATTATTATCCTATTTAATGGATATGAGTTCTGAATTGAGTGTTGATCAGTTAGCTCAAATATTATATATAAACATTCCAAATAAAGCTCAAATAAAACAAAATGAAGAATTATTTACAAAATACAAAACTTACCCAAAATTTGCACCATTATTATTAGAAATATGTTGTGATATAAATAAAAAATATTCTTTTGAAATAGAATTAAATTCAGCAATTCAATTAAAAAATTTTATTAATTCAAATTGGAAATTTACTAATAATGAATCATATAATAAAAATTTAATTTTTGATGATGAAACTATTATTATTATAAGTAATGAAGATAAAACTTATATTAGAAATAATATTATTGATAGTGTTATTTATATTATTAAAATTGAAAATGGAAAAATTTTAAAACAATTAAATCAATGTATTAAAGCAATTTTAAAATATGATTTTCAAAATTTATGGCATGAATATTATATAAATAAAATAATTAATTGCTTTAATTCAAATAATGAAAAAGAAATTTATGCTGGAATCATACTTTTTCATCAATTAAGTAAATTATTTGAATTTGAAGATTCAGAAAAACAAGATTTATATAATAATTATTTTGGCCAAATTAATAATAATTTATTATCATTTATTATTCAATGTAATGATTTAAACAATCCTATTCAAGTTCAATTTATTTATAAAATTTTAAAAATATTTTTTAAAAGTTTTCAAGGTGAAATTACTCCTCTTTTTTTAAAAGATGAAAATTATGAACAATGGTCAAATATAATATTAACTATAATAAAAAATCCAATTTCAAATGAAAATTTAAATAATTCAAAAAATATTTTTTGGAAATTAAGAAGAATATGTTTTCAAATAATAACAAGAATATATCAAAAATATTCTTATATTCAAAATAAGTCTTTAGAAACTTTTCATAAATTTTTACTTGAAAAATATGTTCCTCAATATTTTCAAGTGATAAAAACAATATATGAAAATATAGAAAGTAATAAAAATTACATAGATGATTATTGTCTAACTTGTATATACAATTTTTTTTCAAATATGATACAAAGAAAAAATTCAGAAGATAAAGTAATTCAATTATTTATTAATAATGATAAATTAAAAGAACAAATAATAAAAGATGCAATGATTACTTTAGAAGATTTAGATTCTTGGGTCAATGATCCTAAAAATTATATTATTAAACAAACAAATGACATTGGTTCTTTTTTTACTAAAAGACATTTTTCTTATAAAATATTAAATTCTTTAATGAGTTATAAATCAAATAAAAAAAAATCTCCTCCTGATTTTTATATGAATTATTTAACTTTTTTATCAGAAATTCTTAAAAAAAATCAACAATGTCAAATTGAAGAAAATAATAATATAATATCTAAATATAATATTATTAATAATCAATCTTTTATTACAAATCCAAATAATATAAAACATAATTTAATAAAAGAATCAATTTTATATTTAATAGAATCAAATGAAGATTTAGTAATGAAATATTCTAAAAATATTTTTGAAGATTTAGTTGAAAATTATATTTTGCCAGAATTACAAAGTCCGATAGAATTAATGAGAGAAAAATCAATGAAATTTATTTTAGAATTTAAAAATTATAAATATAAAAATGAAAAATTAATAAATTCAATTACAACTCAAATAATTAATTTATTACAAAACGATAATTATTTACAAGTTAAAATTTATTCTGCTTTAGTAACAAGTTATTTAATTTCTCAAGAAAACACTCGTACATTATTAAAAGGAAATATAAAATTATTATTACCAATATATTTAAAATTAATGGAAGAAACTGATTTAGAAGATATTATTGAAAGCTTACAAAATATAATAAAAGAATTTAAAGATGAAGCTAAAGAATATATTGTTCAATTAAGTAATTATTTAATTATATATTTTAATAAATTAATTTCAAGAGAAGTAGATGAAGATGATGAATTAGATCATTCAAGTTTAATAAATAATGTTATATCAACTTTTATTGATATAATGCATTTCTTTGTGAATGATAATGAAATATATCCAAAATTAGAAAATAATATTATTATTATTTTAGAATATTGTTTTAAAAAAGAAATTTATGATAAATTAGAAGAAGGAATAGATTTATTAAAAGAAATAGTAAAAAATTCTAATTTAATTCCAATTAAAATATGGGATTATTTTATCCCTCTAATAACAAGTGTAATTGGAACTGATGAAGAATTAGAAAATTTTAAAACAGAATATCCTAATCAAATTTATGAAGGAAATGGTTTTGATTCAATTAATTCAATAACAAAAATAATTAAATTATACATTTCAAAAGATCCAAATTCTTTTATTAATAAAAGTGACAATAAAGGAAAAAAATATATTGATTATGTAATGAGATTAATTCAAAGTATTTTAATAATTTGTGAAGGAAAAAATAATTATACTAAAACAAAATGTGCTTTTGATTTATTATGTATTTTATTTGAAATTTTCAAAGGAAAAATAGATAATATTTTAAATGAAATATTGAATTTTATATTCACTAAATATACTCATAAAAATGGTTTATTTAAATCAAATTTAAGAATATTACTTTCATCATGTTTTATTTATAATCCCTATTTATCTTTAAAATATTATGAATCAAATAATAAAATAGAAGAAATATTTAAATTCTGGTTTGAAGGCTTAGAAAAATTATCAAAGAAAAAAGAAATAAAATATAATTTAATAGGATTATGTTCATTAATATCTTTAGATAAAAATTTTCAAAATATTTTAATATTAAATAATATGAAAGAATTATTAGAAAAAATAATATTTTTAGCAAAAAAATCGAATGAAATTTCATTAACAAAAAATGAAGAAGAAAATGATGAATTTGAAGAAGAAGAAGATGAAGAAAAAAAAGATAAAAACAATAATAATTATCATAATTTAATAAATGAAAATACTACAGATGATGATGAAGATTTAAGTTGGGATGAAGATGAAAGTGATAATGAAGAAATCACTCAATTTGATAAACAAAATGATGTTTTATTTTTGAGAGATACTTTAAATAATATTTCACAAAAATCTCCAGATGATTATAATAAAATTAATTCATTGTTAGGAGATAATGTTCATATTTTGAAAGAAATATTTAAAAAAGAAGAAGAATATTTGAATAATAAAAGAAAATAAAGATTATTTTTTCAATGGATTATATTCAAAAAATAGGATTTTATTTTGATTTAATAGTGAAAATTGATATTTTTTTAATGATTAATATAATTTTCTTTAAATTTTTGATTTATTTTTTTTTTAAATTTTGAAGTATATTCTCATTCTATATGATTTTATCTATTGGAAATGTTCTTTAGATTATCTTACTTAATTATTATATAAAATAATATTTATATAATTTTAATATATATCTTTCTTATGAATTTTAATTTCTTTATTAATATGTGTATCTTGCATTTCATAAACTTTTTCTTGTACAAAACTTAATTTATCTTGTCTAATAAGTAAATGAGTATCATCTAACTTTTTTTTTATTATTTGATTTTGATGTTCTTTATCTAAATTTTGAATAAATAAACAAATAGTTTTTTCACAACTAATTAAACATCCATCCATAATTTTAGGCATTTTAATAAAAATAAATTAAAATAACCAAAAAATATAAATAATATTTAACAAATAAAAACAAATTTTTTAATATATCATAAAAATAAAAATATAAATATTAAACCAAAATTTATTCCATCAAACTTAAAGAATTAATAACATCTTTAACCTTAGGTAAAATTCTTTTACTTAATTTAGAGTAAACAATATTTCCATTATAATAAATTTCAAAGGCTCCAGTTGTACTTAAAAAATTATTTAACCATTGATGAAAAAGGAAATTTCCTATAACAAACATCCATTTGTTTTTTTCAACAGTTTCAAAAAATAAAGAAGGAATAAATTTAATTTTATCTTTAAATTTACTTCCTCCAAATAATAACATTGAAATTCCCATTTGAGAAATAAAAGTATATTTAGATAACCATTTTTTTGTTGGATTAATTGGATATTCTTCATTATCAATTTTATATTCTGTTAAATTTCCCATTAATTCTTTTTCAAATTGATCATAAAATTTTTGATAGGATTTTTTATCATATTTAATTATTAATTTCTTATTTCTTTTTTTTTTTTTTGTTTTTTTTTTATTCGGAAATTTATTATCTATATCATCTTCTTCGTCATCTAATGATAAATCTATTTCTTTTATTTCTTCTTCTTTTTCTTTTTCTTTTGGAATTTCAGTAAATTGGTTTATTTCATTTTGAGGTTTTCTAATTTTTGATGTTTCTTTGAATTTTTTATATATATATCTATTAAGAAACATAATGCTAATAATTTAAATATTGTACTTGTCATTTTTTGGATTATGGAAATTAATTTTTTTTTGGATTATTAATTTTTTAATTTTATTATTTTGTTTTTTATTGAAAATTCCTAATAAT
>JAJJLU010004544.1:0-11808 GCA_023807065.1 Isotricha intestinalis | reverse complement strand
TTGCCAAAAGACTTATTTATTAAAACTAAATAATAAAAAAAAAATGATACCTTTATTAATATTATTAACATTCTTTCCATCATCATTCCAAAAAAGAGAATTAAATCATTCAAAAATATCACTTCAATCAACAATTATTCATACACCAAATTCATTATCCGATTATACAATTAAAAATGGAAATAATAATTTTTTTATTGGAAATCCAAATAATTTTCTCAATTTGACTTATGATTTATATTTGTCAAATTCATATTTATCTGACATTTATATTAAAAAAAAGATTAAAACTTTTATTTATGTTGTTAATGAAATGAGTTATTATTCCAGTAATTTTTTATCAGAAGTGGCTCATTCAATTGGTTATAAATTTGATTTGCAAAGTACTGCTAAAAATTATTTATTAATTATTTTTGCAATTAAGAAAAAAAGATATTTTTATAGATTAGGTGAAAATGTGAGAAATAAAATAAGTGAATCTAATTTAAAACAAATTATTCAAAATAATTTATATTATTTTAGAATTTCAAAATACAATGATTTCATTTATTATCTTACTAAACATTAACAAAGTAAAATAATCAATTAAAAAAATAATTAAAATTTATTTTTTTTTCTTTTTTTATAAACTATTTGATAATCATATCTCCAATTTTCTTTTCATCTTGTTACCATTATTTTTTTATTTCAAATTATTATTCTTTTCATTTTTAAATATGATAAAATAAAACTTGGAAAAACATTTGTTTTGATATATATATTATAAATTGAAAAGTAGTTTATTTTAATAGTTTCCCTTTTACTTTTTTTTATTTATTATTAAAATTAACTATTGTCTAAAATTGTAATTATATATTGTAATTTATATTGAATAATAATTTTATCGGAAAAAATGATAATTTAATTTTTTAATTTTTCATCAAAAAAAATTAAATAAGAAATAAAAAAAATAAATATTGATTATAATTATGCTTTCCACTATTAAAATTCTTTATTGTTGATATTCTCCTTCTTCATTTCCTTCATAATTATTATAATTATTATTTTCATCATAATTTCCATTATTATCATCATAAAATTGATCTTCATCTCCTTTTCTAGCTAAATTAGTTTGAGCATTTTCATCATCATCATCAATTTCTCCTTGATTATTATTTGTATTATTATTAGTATATTTCCTTGGTTCAAAAGTAAAAAAATTTTCCCCACCTGAAAAATTCATTAGAATGAATTTATGTAAATCTTTTAAAATAACTTTCTTGCCATCTTTACTTAAAATAATATTTTGGGCATAAAAATCAGAAGGTAATTCAATAACTGAAATAGAATCCATTTTAAATAAATAAATTTTAGTATTTTCACTACAAATATATAAACAATTTGTATTTGGAGCCCATGAAAAGCTTGTCACTTTATTTTTTAAAATTATGACACTATGTAATTGTAAATTAATTAATTCCCAAATAAAAATAACATTTGGAAGTGATTCATCTTTACTTGCAATAAATAAAGAATCTTCACTTATAGTAAAAATTCTAATACCTTTTTTAACATTTTTATCAGTAGGATGAGCTTTAATATATTCTAAATTAATAGGAGGATTTAAATGAATAAAATGGCTTTCTCCATTTTTTTTAGGTATATCTTCTTCAAAATAATAATTAACTTTTTCATTTTTTAAAAAAGGATAATGGTCAAATTCACAAACTCCAGTAAATGCAACAGTATTATAAACTCTAATAATATGATCAAAGCAACCAATAATTAGATAATGACCATTTGGAGTAATTTTACTTAATCTAATTCCTAATTTATATTTATATGGTTCTATTATTTTAATTAATTCTCCTGAAAGAGAATATATTAATAATTTACATAAATATTGTGCATCTTGTATTATTAATGAAGATAAATCATGAGCAAACAATAAATCTTCCAAATCTTCAGAAGCACTTTCAAATTTATTTAAAAGACCCCATGTTTGAATATAATAAATTTCTATTATATCTTTTGAATTTTTTCTTGTACAAATTGCCATAAAATTTTTTAAATTACTAAAATCAATTGCTTTCCTTTCAAATTTAGGTAAATAAATTATATGTTTTGATTTATTTACAAATGACCTAATATATAATTTTGTTAAATTTTGACAATAAATTAAAGCATTTTGACTATCAGGTGTAAATCTAGCATATGAAATTCCTTCCATTCCTTCATCAATTCTACTAATCCATTTTGGTTTTCTTATTTGTTTAATTTCAATTAAACCTCTTTTATATAATCCTACCATTATCATTGTTGAATCTGGTGACCATTGAATGTTTTCAATAAAATCACAAAATGAAAATCTTTGTACTTGCTTTAAAGTTGATGAATTATATATTATAACATCTAAACTTTTTGATATTGCAAAATATTGTGAATCTGGGGAAAAAACTCCTATTCCTGAATATGTTATTGAATTACTGAAAGAAATCATTTTTTTATTTTATGTTTTATTTTTTTTCATTTAGTTTTTAAAATGAAAATTTAATTAATAAATTTATCAAAATGAAAAAAATTAAAGCAAATAATTTATATAGGTTAAATGAATAATTATTTTTTAAATAATTTTTATTTTCTTTTTCTAAGGTATAACTTAATGTTTCGAATATTTGATTATTTCTTAATATTTTTATAAAATTTAAAATATAATAAGAAACAGTTAAGATTTTATTATCTTCTTTATTCAAAATTTACTTTCATTAATAGGAGAAAATATAAAACAATATTAATAATCTTTTTTACCTTTTTCAATTATTTCTTTACCATTTAATAAATATTAATCTATTTACATTATTATTATTTAAATAAATAAATAATAAGTTTTCTTATGTCAGATGAAAAGGAAAAGCTAAAAGTAGAATTTTTAAAAGAAACAGAAGAAATGAAAGAAGAACTAAAATTAGCATTTAAAATAATAATAATAGGAAATCCATCAGTAGGAAAAAGTAGTTTAATAAAAAGAGCAATTAAAAATGAATTTATAGAAAATTATTCAACAACTATAGGATTTGAATTTTTAACAATGTACATTAAAGTAAATGATTTAAAATTTAAATTACATATTTGGGATACATGTGGACAAGAAATTTATCGTTCAATAATAAAAGCTTTTTACAAAAATTCAGTTATAGCAATTATTGTATATTCAGTAGAAGACAAAAAAAGTTTTGAAGATATAAATTTTTGGAACAATGAAATTAAAAAACAAACTGAATCAGATCATCCTATTTTTTTAATTGGAAATAAAAGTGATTCTGAAGAAAGAATAATTTCAAAAGAAGAAGCAGAAAATTATGCTATATGTCAAAATTTTAATTTTTTTATGGAAACCTCGGCTAAAACAGGTGAAAATATCAAAGAAAT
The DNA here is from genome assembly GCA_023807065.1 of Isotricha intestinalis. Taxonomy (NCBI): domain Eukaryota; phylum Ciliophora; class Litostomatea; order Vestibuliferida; family Isotrichidae; genus Isotricha; species Isotricha intestinalis. The sequence goes on along the minus strand of JAJJLU010004544.1, from coordinate 8,400 downwards.
TTTTGAAGAAATTGCTATTTATTTATATAATGAATATAAAGATATTTCTATTTCTAAAGATGATTCTTCTTTTGGAAGAATGAATGATTCTATTAAATTACCTAATTCAAAAAATATAGAAAAGAAAAAAGGATGTTGTTAAATTTTTTTGTTCTATTTTTTTATAAAATTAGTTTAATATTATTTATTGATTTGCTATTATTGTCTTTAATTTATCATAATTTTTATCTAATTTTAAATATTTAATAAATAATTTATTTTAATAAATATTTAAATAATAGTATCCTAATAATATTTTTATCATCAGTCTTTTCATATAAATAAGAAAATTTTATTAATTTCTAATTAAAGAAAAAATAAATATTTAATTTCTTAATGAAACTGACCTATATAATAATTATAACTTTATTCTTCAAAATATCTTCAAAAGAAATAAGATTTCCATTTAAAAGACATTACAATCAAAAAATATCTGAAATTCCATCACAAGAATTAATGAAAAAATTGCATGATTCAAACATGGAAATATTTATAGAAATAGGATCAAATAGTCAAAAAATCCCTTTTTATCTTAGATTAGACCAATATAGTTTTTTCACTTCTTGTTCAGAAGCAAATATTGATAAAAATTTAATTAAATTTATGGAAAAGGAGTCAACAACTTTGGAAAAAGATTCAAAAGAATATTTTTCTTATCAATATTTTTCAGTCGGATATAAATCAAGAGATAATTTTAAATTTCCAAATAAAATAACAAAAAAATTAAATTTTATTCTTGCAACTGATTTGATAAGAAGTTATAATGTTAGTGGAATAATAGGATTAAAAAATTATGAAAAATCAACAGATTTTTCAATAAAAGATTATAATTTTTTAGTTCAATTAAAAAAATTAGAAATAATAAATAATTTAGATTTTGTTTTGAAATTTTCAAATAAAGATGAAGGAGAATTAATAATAGGAGAAAAACCACATATATATGATAATAATTATAATGAAGAAAAATTTTTATCTGTTCGAACATTGATTAATGAAGATAATGATATAATTTGGGGATTAAATTTTAATAATATTTCTCATAGTTTAAAAAATGGAAAGAAAAATATAATGAAAGAATCACAAAAAGGATATTTTAAAATTAAAATTGATGGAATTTTAGGGGCTCATGAATATGAAGATTTAATAATTGATGATTTTAAAAAATTAATAAATGAAGGAAAATGCTTTACTGAAAATACTATTAGTTTCAGATATTATTATTGTGATAAAAATGTTAATATGGATTTTATTGGAAATTTAGAATTTGAACATTCTGATTTAAAAACTATTTTTACTTTTTCCAAAGAGGATTTAATTTATTATGATAATAAAGGATATCAACATTTTTTAGTTAAATTTCAAAATGGAGTAAGAGATAAAAATTGGATTTTTGGGAAATTATTTTTAGAAAAATATTTATTAGTTTTTAATTTAGAAGATAATACTATTGGATATTACTTAAAAGGAAAAAGAAGGTTTTCTGGAATTAGTATACTTGTTTCTCTTTTAATTATAATTATTATTTTTTTAATTTTTATGTTATATTATTATATTAAAAAAATTCCAAGAAAAAAAAGAAGTTATGAATTAGAAGAGAATTATGATTATATTCCTCAAACAGGAAATAAATTACTTCTTTCCAATTAAAAAAATTTGTTATTATAAATAATATTTCTTTAAATAATTAGTTGGGATATTTAGTTTATTTTTAATTTAAATTCTTGAATAAATTATTTTTTATCAAAAATAATACATAAAATATTTTTAGTTTGAATATTATAATAAATGTTTTTCATATAAGAGTGTCAATTAAAAATTAATAATTGATATATACTAAAAATAATTTTTTTGAATTTTTTGGAAAAATTTAAATGTCAAAAAGACAAAATTTATATACTCCTCCTTCATATCAAAAAAAGATTGGAAATGAATTTATCTTTGATAATGAATCAGAATGTAACATTAAAAATATATATAATATCAAATAGACAATGAAATTTCATATAAAGAAATGAAAAAAAATATAAATACCAAAATTCGTTCTGTATATGAACAAAATGTTTCATTAGAAGAAGAAAATAAAATATTATCAAAAGAAGTAGAAAATTTAAAGAATTATATTCATGAAATGATTCCTGGATTTTCTTCTAATACTTCTAACTCTTTTCCAATGTTAACAGAACTACAATTTAAAATTAATGATTATATTAAACTTTTATGTCAAGATATTTTTTTTGATCTTCTTCAACCAAATTTAAATTTAGAAGGAGTTCTTTATTTTTTTAAAACAATTTTTATTAGAATTTCAGAAATAACAAATAATTATTTTTCTCCTATTGAAGAACTGATTAAAAATACATTATTTACTAATATTTTATTTGAACCTATTGATAATGTTTTAAGAAAAGCATATCAAGCAAATTGGAAAAGTTATTATAATGAATATCAAAGAGGTATAAATTATAAAATTTTAATTAATGAAATTAATAAAGAATTACAATTAAATTCTGATAAAAAATCATCTATTTATAATATGATAAAAGAATTTATTGAAAAAACTTCGGAAATTTGTTTTTTATGTTATATTTCAGATCCTATTATTAATATAAGTATAAATCAAATAGGAAAAGAAGTTAAATATAATAATTTAATTCATGATAGTATGGATGGATTTATTAAATCAAAACAAAATTCTACAATAATTTTACCTATGTTTTATAAAGGAAAAGAAGCTACTAATGAATCTACTATAATTAAATCTCAAGTTTTAGGAAAAAATTATGTTTTACCTGGAAATTAAATTTATATTTATAATATTAATTAATTAATTGTTATTATAATTTCAATATTTTTTTCATTTTCATGCCTATCAATATTAATAAATTTTAATTAAAATCTTATAAACATTTAAAAAATAAAACAAACATATATTTTAGGTTAAATTTAGATTTTGAATATCATCTTTTAGGAGATTATATGCTATTATTAATTCAATTATATTTTGTTTTTGAGTGTTTATTAAGGAAAATGTTACTTTTTCAATATTATTCGAATTATTATTGTTTAAATATTCAATTAACTCTGTTAAACCATTAATTGTGTTTGTTGTTTTTGAAAAAAATTCTTCTGAAATTTTTTTAACTTTCAAATTCATATTTTTTATTTTGGTTATTAATGCATTATTTAAATCTTTTAAATTACTATTTTCTATTTCATTTATTTTTTCGATATTTTCATAAAAATTCATTAAATCTTCTATATACTTTGCTATATCATTTTTGTTTTTTTTTGTTAATACTTTATGAATTAAAGGATTTATCATTTCATCTAATTCTTTTGAAACTTTTAATTTTCTTTCTTTTATTTTATGTTGTGTAACTTCATCATTTGTAAAAAAAGCACATTTTACTTTTTTAAATTCAAAATTAAAATTTTGACTTAATAAATAAAAAGATAAAATTTCTTTTGTATTTTTTATTATTTGTTCTTTTAATTTATAACATTCCATATTTAATTCTTTATTTTCTTCATTTTTTTCTTTTTCTCCATTGAAAAAAAGATTTATACTATTTAATAAATTCTTTAAATTTGATTCAATATTATTAATTGTATTTAAACATTTTTTTGAAATAATTTCTTCTTTATTATCACAAATAGTATCAAATGTAAAAATCATATTTTTAGAATTATCATTTGAAATAAAATTTAAATTTTCATAAAAATGTTGATTATTTTGATTTAAAATACACATAATTTTATTTTTTAGATTTGAAATATAAATTCTAACTTCATCAGGAATTATTCCATTTGAAATTTCTCTAAAATTATCTTCAGGTTTATCTAATAATCCTCTAATAGAATAAAAAACAGTTTCATAAAAATTAGCTTTTAATTTTAAAACTTCATTTCTAGTTTTTAAAAATATAATTTCATTTTTAAAAATATCAAAATTATCAATTGAAAAGTTTTCAACTTTCAAATTTTGAATTTTAGAATTAGTTTCCTTATATAATTTTTCAATATTATTAATTGATAATTTAACAATATCTTTATTTAAACTTGATGTATTATTACTATTTAAAGTAGATTGAGTAATATTATTTGATTGAATACTCGAAGGTCTTTTTTGTAAATTTTGTGTTGGAAGAGATTTTAAATTTTTTCCTTTTTGCTTATTTTGAGGTATTTTTATATCTATATTTATCATATTTTTTGTATAATTTTCATTAACTAATAGTTTCTTTTCTTTTATTTCTTGATTTAATTTATTTTTATCATTATTTGATATTGAGTCTATTTTTATTTTTGAATTTTTTCTTTTTACATTATTATTCATTTTTAAATTAAAAATAAATTTGTAATAAAAAATTAACAAATATCTTAATATTAATTTAATGAAAATGCAATATGAAAATTATATTGAAAAATAATAAAAATAAAATAAAAATCATATTTGAACATTAAATAAATTTTTTTTACAATTTTAAATAAAAAACCAATAATTATTTTTTGAATGAGTTCCTTCAGTCAACCAAAATATAAATTACGAGGAATCAAAAATTTAAATGATGATACAAAACAAATTAATATTGATTTTCTTAAAAATAATAATAATAATATTTTCAAGACTCAAGAAGCAATAAGTAATATGATAGATGTGATAAATGATAATAATTTAAATTTATTTTACAAAGAAGAAACTTCGAAATTTAAACACAATATAGATCAATTAAATTTAAAATTTTACCTTGAAACTGAAAAAATTTTATCTTGTCCTCAAGGTGATTTATCACATAATCAAAATAAACTTTTTTTAATTTTATTCAAACAAATTAGTCTTTATATAAAAGAAATTGAAAGATTAAATTTACTTTTAATTGAAGAATCAAAAAATCCAAAATTTCTTCAAAAAAAAGTATCTCTCATAGAAAAACAAAAATTAGATTTTGAAACTAAAGAATCATTAATTCAATCATTAAAAAATTCAATCTTATTACTAGAAAAAAATTTATCAAATAAAATAATATCAGAAAATAAATTAAGAACAGAAACAGAGAAATTAAAAAAAGAATTGAAATATTATAAAGAATTATATGAACAAAATATGGGAATTTCACCAGATAAAAAAAATGAAAATGTTTCAAAAAGAAAAAGTAAAAGAACTTATAGTGATAATAATCAAAATGGTTCTTTAAATAAAGGAATTGAAAATAATATTATTAAATCTTCAATTAAAACTGAAATTAATTTATATGGAAAATCTCCTTATAAGAAATCTACTTCAAAATTGAAAATAATTAAAACAGTAAAAAATAAATATAATAGTCAAAAAAATAATAATAATAGTCAAAATACAATTTATAATTTAAATGGTTATAATAGTAATTCTAATAGTAATACTGGAAGTAATCATAGTTCAAATAATATAAATGATGATAATATAATATATACAAAAAAGAAAACACCAAAAAGTGGATTTAATTCAAATAAAATTTCAAATAATAATATTTATTTAAAGCAAGATTCTAAAAATATAAATGAATTAAAAGAATTAAATCAATTAGAAAATCTACTTTTAAATATTAAAAATTATATGATAATGAAAAATAATATTCATTCAATGAAATTATTAAATAATACAAGAAATTTAAGTGAAAATGTATTTTTAAGTAAAAAAAATATTACTGAAAATAATTATAATGGAATAAAATTTATTAATCCCAAAATTAAAATATCATCTAATGGAGCTTTAGATAATAAAATAATGTAATATATAATAAAACTTCAATGTTTATTTTTAAAACTATATTTTTTATCATAAATAATTTAATTGAAAAGATAAAGATTTTGAAGGAATTTCAACCTTTCTCAAAAAAAAATTTATATTATTATTAATATTTATTTATTTGTTTTAATGACATTCTTATTGTTATTATTAATCAATGATTGATTTTTTTCATTTCATAAATTTAAAATTAAATAAAATAATTGAATGAAATAAATAAAAAATTGAAAAAAAACTAAAATTTAAATTTAAATGAGTGATGTATTTGGAATGATGGACAATGCATATTTTATTGGTAAATCAGAAATAATAAGATGGATAAATGAAATATTAAAAATGAATATAACAAGAATAGAACAAGCTTGTACAGGAGCAATATATTGTCAAATAATAGATTGTATTTTTCCAAATAAAGTAAAAATGAATAAAGTTAATTGGAAAGCAAAATTAGAAACAGAATTTTTAAATAATTTAAAAATTATGCAACAAGCTTTAATATCATGTAAAATTCAAAAAGAAATTGATATTCAAAAATTAGCTAAAGGAAGATATCAAGATAATTTTGAAATATTACAATGGTTTAAAGGATTATTTGATAATATTAAACCTGATTTAAGTAATTATGATCCATTAAAAAGAAGAAATAATCAAGTTTTAAGTTACTTAAATTTTAATCCAAATAAAAAAAATATTAAAGAAAATTTACCTCTTAAAATCAAAAATAGAAATAGGAATATTTATGTTAATAATGTTAAAAACCTTCCAAAAAATTTAAATTTATCAAAAATAAATAAAATAAATAATATATCAAAAAATAAAAATTCTTCTGTTATAACAACTGAACCTTCTTTTTGTAGCGAAAGTAATATTAATGAAGAAAATTATTCTTTACAAACTGAACAATTTATACGTAATGCTTTTAGCCAAGATAATTTTATTAATAATACAATTGCAACAAATTTAGAAAATGAAAATATAGAATACAACGAAAAAATTGATGAAATAATTGAACAAATAAATAAAGATATTGATATGGCAAAACATGAAAATGAAAAATTCGAAAAAGAAAATAAAACAATTAAATTATTACTTGCTGAAGTTGGACAAGAAAAAGAATTTTATTATAATAAACTTAAAGATATTGAATTTTTAATTGAAAAAGTTAAAAATAATGATAATATTGATAAAATTAATTTAATTAATTTTATAGAAAAAATTCTTTTCACTCAGTTCACTAGTGAAGTTATTATAAATGAAAATAATCAAATTGAAATTAAAGAATTTATAAATTAAGATTAAATTAATATATATTATTTAATATCAAAATTTATATAAAAATACTTTTATTCGTAGAATATAATTTTTGAAAATAGAAAACATAATTATAATTGGGTTCCAATAAAATATTTATCGAAGTAATATTATATTTTTAATTAATTATATTATTTTTTCCTTTAAAAATCATATATATTCAGTTGAAAAATGAGAGAATATTTTATTATTATCTCTTAAAAATTAAGTATAATAATTTTAATTATTGATAAATTAAAACATTTAATAAATAAAACAAAAAAAAATAAAAATTCATAAATATGTCAAATAAATTGTTAATTTTAATAATCAATATAATTTAAATAACATTTATTACCAAGAAAACTTTGATTTAAGGGATTGTATTCCAGTAGAATTCAAAGAATATTTCTCAACATTCTGTAATAAATATAATATATAATATTTTTTATCATCAACAAACGAAAATATTAATTCAGAGAAAATTATAAAATCAATTAGAAAAAATAAAATTCTATATTCATATGATTTTTCTTATATTCAAAATGGAGATTATCAATATTATTAATAAATATCAATATTTAAATGATAATAGAGAATTTGAATATTTGAAATTAGAATATTCTAGACAATATATACTAATAATAAGAAAGAATTAAATAATTGTGTTATCTAGAAAGAGGAAAATTTTTAAAAATAAAGTTGAAAAATCCTTTATATTATTATTAGTATTTAAGAAATTCAGAATATCCAATTTTTAATGATTTAATAGAAGAAAATATTTTTTATGTTGAATTAAATTTTTGGAAACATAATAAAGGAAATTTCAATACCCAAAAATTTGCATGATTTTGATCATTAGACAAACAAAACAAAATTTAAAGAAAATTCCTTTATTCCTTGAATCAATAGAATTAATATCACCAAATTTAAATGTTTTTTCAACATATATTGAATATAAATTATAAATTGATATTCTTTGTAACAATAATTTTTAATTTCAATTGGTTTAATTGACCAAAAAAAAAATTCACAATTAAAAAAAATAATTTCCTTATTAATTCTTTTTTTCCTGGAAATATAATTATCATTAATAAATTATTTGTATTTTGGAATATGATTTTTAAAAAAAAAATATATTTAATTTTATTTTAAATTTAATTTTTTTTTTATTTTTATTATATTTTAAAAATTTATTATTTTTTATATTTTTCTTATTTTTTATATATATTTTTTTTTTATTTTTTATTTAAATTATTATTTCATTTTTTTTTTTTTTATTTAAA
>JAJJLU010004543.1:0-11821 GCA_023807065.1 Isotricha intestinalis | reverse complement strand
TTTAATACCATTTAAAGCAGATTTATCAATAATAATATTAATATGATTTTTTTTGTTTTTCTTCTTTTATTTTTTGTTTTTCTTCTTTTATTTTTTGTTTTTCTTCTTCAATTTTTTTCTCAGTAATGTTATTCTTTATAATTTCTTTTTTTTTATCATCTAATATTTTACTATCCAACAAATTATGAATAAACTTCGTCTCACGAATACCCTTTAAATTCTTTAACTCTTCTTCAGTAAATAATTTTTTATATTTTCCTATATATTTTAATTTTATTAAATAATATTTTGAATTAATAAATTGAGGTTCTTCATCAATTTCAAAACAAGAAAAAGGGAGAAATAATACTTCTTTTTTGTCTAAATTATATGTTTCAATATTTATATTAGTTACATTTTCTTCATTAATTCCTTCATTTTGATTATTATTATTATTTTTTTGACTGTCATTTTTTTCAATTTCAAAAATAACATAATATTGATTTTTAGATTCCAATAGTTTTTGTATTGATTCAAAAGCAATTTTTTCATCTCTACTAAAAGTAAGGAGAGTTAAAAAACTCTTCATATTTAATAAATAATTTAGATATAATTATTATTAATGTTTTCCATACCAAAAATAAAACATTAATCATATTAAATTTATATTTAAAATACTATTATTAAATATGAAAAAACATAATATTTTTAATAATCTTTGGAGTTATTTTTTATCAATATAATGTTTTTATTAAAATAATTGTTGGTTTGAAAACTTTAAATAATTCTGTATAAATTGTTAAATTATTTTTATTAAAATATTTTTCTTTTTATAAAGATAAAATCATAAAATTTTTATTTTTTTTATATATTAAATGAAAACAATAAAGTTTATTTTATATTTTTTAAGGATTTTATTTTAATTTTCTTTTTTTTAAAATTCTGGAATAGAATATAAAAAAGGAATATCAGCAGATTTTTCTTTATATATTTTATCTCCTTCTGTTACAATAGAGATTTTTGGCATACCTAATAAAGAATATTATATATAAATATATTTTTTTACCCATTGAATGTATATTTAATATTTTATTTTGATTTTCAAATAATTTTGGGGTCTTTTTTATTGTTTCTTTTCTTTTTTGGTTGTTTTGTACAATTATTTTTTCTTTATCTCCTTTTTCATTTATTATTTGGCCTCCAGTTTCAATTTTAATCTAATTTAAATATTATATAATTAAATTTATTTACTGAATTATTCCAATTTTTTTCTAAATTTAATTTCTCTTCTTCTGTTAATTCTTTTATTTCATTATTTTTCATATTTTCATTATTATCATCTTTAGTTTCATAATTATAATTATAACTATAATTATATTTATTATTATCAGATATATTTGAATTCATATTATCTTGTTCATTAATTTGAATATTTTCTTGATTTTGATTATCTTCAATTATTTCATTTTTGTTTTTTAATTTTTCTTTTTCTTGTTCATCTTTAATCATTTTATTTTTTAATAATTGTAAAGCTTCTCTTACTTCCATATCTTTTTCATATTTTTCATAACTCCAACTATTAATATATGAAATAATATCATTCATTTCTTCTTCAGATATATCATCTTTTTTTTTATAATAAAAATCATCTTCCATTTCAATGGGATTATTAATTTAATGAAAAAAAATTTAAATTTTAAAATAAAGATTTTTACAATTTTAAATTATATTATTCATGTTTTCATACTTGATATATCCTGCATTTATAATGATTTATAAAACATTACAATATTAAAAAATAAATATATATCTTTAATAATAAAAAAATGCATTCATGATATAATCCTCTATTTTTATATTTTTATTAGTGAATTATTTATATTAATTAAATAAAATAATCAAATTAAATATCTTTCAATGAATATAATTTCACTTTATATTTACTTATATTACTATATTTTTCATAGTTACCATTTATTAGGTTTGAGTCTCAAAAAATTATTTGAACTTAAATTTTCTAAACTCTCATACTAATCAAAAAAATATAATTCATTACAAACATCTAATTAATAAGTAAATAATAATTAGAAAAAACTAAAAAAGGGAAATCAATGAATATAATAAATAATAAATTTTTATTAGATAATATTATTGTTATGAAAAAAAAGTGATTTTAGAACAATGGAAAATATTTTTATAAGGAAAATCAAAAAAAATGAAAAAATATATGTTTAAAAAAATAAATTATTAAAAATAAAATTCAATAAAAGAAATTCACAAAGATTGTTAAATTTGTTATTTCATAATTCTTTTTAATAAAATTAAATCAACCATTAAAATCATTAATAATATCCATTCCACACATTATATTTGATATTTTTTATAATGAATTATTCTCCATATCTTCTCTTCTATTATTTTTTCATATTTCTTGGATTTTTCAATTATTATATTTAATATTCCATATAATGAAATTTACAATTATCAATTCATTTTAATATATCTTTCTTATCATATAATCAAATATTTATTGAAATCCTTTATAATAAGATCTTTAGAATTCATATGAATAAATGTTTTTTTAATATAATAATCTTTAAAATAAAATATAATTTTTAAATTAAATTTTCTTTTTGAATCCTTAAATCATTTTTCATTATTTACCGATTTAAATAATCTAAAAAATTATTCATTAAAAATTTCTTACTTTAAATTGCATAAAAAAGACATTAATCAATAGAAAATAAATATAAAATATAATTATAAATAAATAATAAATTAGAAATTTTCATTAATAGATATATTGAAATTTTGAGCATCAGAATAATTTAAATAATAATTATTCAAGAATATGATGAAAAAATTTATAAAAGAAATTCATTTCATTTCAATCATCTGTTTTATTGAACGTGTTTTTTATTATATGAATTTTTAATTCATAAACAATAATATTCTTGCAAAACATATTTAATTTTTTGTTTTTAAGTAATTAGTTTATAAAATTTTCGACTTTAAGAACGACTACTAATTTTTTTGGATGATATTTTAATCAATAATTTATAAATTGTTTTCAAACATTTTCCATAAATATTCTAAACATTTAAAGAATTTTTCTATTTAAATTATTTTCCTAAAATTATAATTATTACAATAATTTAATTTAATTATTCTTTTTTTATATATTCTTTTTATATTTTTGAATTATCTCAACAAATATATATCTTAATTAATTTTAAAATTTAACATTTATTTTAATTACTTTAAAACATTTGATTCTTTTTTTTGTAATTGAAATAAATTAATTTAATCTCAGAAGAACATTTTTTTAAATACAACTTCCCTTATATTTTTTATAATAATTAATAAAAACATTATATCAAATCCATTTTTTTCTTAAAAAAGTTAAAATATTAAAAAAGTCAAATCATAAATTTTTGATTCATATTAACTCTTCATAAATTTTGTAATTCATGGTATAAAAAGAATAATGGTTTATTTTTAACTTTCATAAATAATGCCCAAATTTAAAATCTGAAATTAACTATATAATAGTAAATTGAAGGATTTATATATATTTTATACTATATCTAACCATATAGTTATTCTAAATTCTTTATATTTTAATTTCATATATCTTTCGTATTTAATTCAAAAATATAGTTTAAAAACACTCTTTATTGTTTCAGAAATATCAAATAAATTTAATTTCACAAAAAACTAACAAAAAATTTTTTTAAAAAGACTTTAAAGCAACATAAAAAAATAAAAATTAAATAATAAAATATTAAATGCAAAAACTTCAAATATTATTTTTCCTCTTTTCTCTGATATTTATATCATCATTATCAATTGAAGAAATTGAAGATGAAGATTGCGTGCCTGATGGTATATATGTCTTTTATATTGGATTAAGTGATGCAGTTTATCAAACGACGACTGTTAAAGTAGAATTATCATCTCCTGAAGGAGTGATTCCTGTTTGTTCATTTGAAGAATATTTTATATATATTAATTGTGCAATTTATAATAAACTTGAAAATGCTGAAATTGTGGTTAGCAAAGTTATGCTTAATGATACAAGTTTTGAAATTCCTCCTCATAACATAAAGGAAATTTCTTGTGGAGGAAATGAAAATTTACTTCAAAAAGTGAGTAATAATGAATATTCTAGTGCTTCTTTTAGAAAATTTAGGAATTTTTTCTTGTCAGTTTTACTTCTTGTATTTTAAATTTATTTTAAATCATGCTTTTCCAATTCAACAAAAATAAATTAATTCTTATAATATTTTATAATAAAGATATTTTTATTTTTAATTTTTCATTGAATTTCCATTTTTTATTTGTTATAACATATTTAATTCTGGTCTATCATTTATTTTTATATTAATTAAGATATTTTATCCTATAATTAAGTGATAATCTAAATCAAGAATTTTATTATTAATTGAATATATTAAATATCAATTTCTTTAATATTAATTTTATTATTATGGTACAACTTAATATATTCATATTTATAATGAAGAGATTTTATTTTTTTAATAATTTATTTTAGATACAATGTGAAGATTATTTATTTAAAGATAAATCAAAGAATTAAATTTACGATTTAATATCATATTGTCATTTATCATTTAAAACAAAAGAATTAATGTTGACAAATAATAATTTACAGTTATAGAATATTTTTGTATAATTAAAATAAAAAGTTTTTTTTTATTTTACAAAAAGTAGTATAATAGATAGTGTACATTATATCTTTCTTTAAAAAATCTAATTTTCATCTTTTTTAAAAATATCAAAAATACATTTAATCCTTTATTACTTGTTTTTAAAATATTTGGTATAATAACATTATATATTAATGATGCTAGAATTTTCTTTAATATTATTTATTAAAATATAATATATATCTACAAAAATTTATTGAAAAATATAATTTCATAATTTTTCTCAATTATAAATATATTATTTGGTAAACAAAATAATATTTAATTTTTTAGGAATTATTTTTCAAGAAATAATTTCAAATAAAAATAAAATAAAAATAAAAAAATTCTAAATATAACAAAAAGATTTAAAAATATGAATGAAATAAATTTTTTTTCAAATAGGGTTGAAAAGAAACAATTAATTGGAAAATATTGAAATGAAAATATTGTTGTTTATGGATAATTAAAAATACACTTAGTTTAAACCTATAGAGTGATAATTTATAATTTATTGAAAAATATAATAGGAGATAAAGATATCTCAAAACAAATTATTATTTTAAAAAATTAATCTTTTATAGAAAAATTTTTTTTTTGAAAATTGTAAAAATTTAAAAGAATTATTTAATCCTAAAAATATATCTTTAAATCTAAATTTTTATGTTCTATATATTATGTGGTAAAAAAAGAATTTTAAAAATATTATTAATATTATTTATGAAAATGACTGATTTATATTCATTAGACAAACGTATATAAATAAAAAATCAAACTTAACGTTCTTTTATTAATAATATATTATTTTTGATTTTCATTATTCTATTTTTTATTAAAGTTAAAATTATGATTTTTTTAATGAAGTAAATAATGTATAAAAATATTATATTTTGAATTAATTTTTTAAGAGAGAGCAAATCCTTGAAATAAATTTAATTCTTATATTTCATTTGATAAATTGAGATTGTTATAAAATTCTTTAAAAAAGTTTGGGTAGATTAAAAAGAATAAAGAATATTAATTTGAATTATGCTTATTATTCATTTTCCTTAAAATTGATGATTTTTTTAGATATCAAAATATTAATCTTCAAATAGAAAAGTTTTTATTCTTTTGAGTTTGAAAATAACTTAGCAATTAATTCTTAATTTAAAATAGAATATCAATTAAATTTATATTTTCATTTCTTAAAAAATTTAATAATTTTAATTTATAATATTTAGAATAAAAGAGTGAAATTAAGAACAATTGAAGAAAACTTTAAATTAAATCCTGATCTTTGTTTCCAAATATAATCAAAAGCACATTCATCAGAATCTATAACAAAATCATTATGAGTGTTAATTTTCTTTTTATTTCTAGTATATCTATAAGTTTCATAAATAGCATCTTCTTCTTTCATGTTATTTTTTTTATTTCACTTATCCAATCATTAAATACTTTATAGTAGTATTTTCTCCTAATATATACTCAACTCCTAATGAAGTAGTTTTTTCTACTCCAGGAATTTTTGTTAATTGATTGTTATTGTGTCATAATCTAGTTGAACAAGATCATGGTATATTTACTGTAGTTCCTTCTGTTGTAAATGAACCAATTTTTACACATTTTCTTGAATTACAAACGGAACCTAGTTTATATAGGAAGCAAAATGTGATGAAGATAAAATGGCATGAGCATATATGAAAATGACCACTAACTTATGCAAGATCACAATCACCATTATCATCAATAGATTTTTGACAAACAAAATTACTAATTGTTGTTCATTTTTTTCTATTATTTCTTTTCTACATAAGAATCCTTTTTTACATTGCCCTAAACCAAGATTCACAATTTTGACCTTTTGTTTTATCTTTACATTTCATTCCATCCTAAACACCAAAAGTACATTTATAATTATTAGCACATGATTCATTATCATAATGTTAGCTTACTTTTATTGAACACTCACCTATTATTCCTTCATAATATGGTAAATCAATACATACTTGATCGATCCTTTACATTTTTTTAACCGAATAAATGTATTTGTTCCTAATTCTTCTGTTTTCATACATTGTTCTTCTTTAAATCCATCCTCTTCACTTTTATAAACATATCTTCTACAATTGATTGTTATTAATAATAATGTAATAAAAGTTAATTTTTCATTTATCTACAATTGATATAAAAAAATAAGAAATTTAATATTTTTTATTTTTTATATGATTAGGAAAACTAATTTATTTTTCATTCAATGTATTTATATAAGTTAAAATTGCTTTAATCTTAAAAAAATTTTTACTTTCAAATAAATATTTTAAATCATAATGACGATTATTTTCAATTAATTGTTAAGGAAAAAAAAATGTATTTTTAACCATTAATTTTAAATTATTACATAATATTAAAATATATTTAAATAATATCTTATAATAAAATAAACAATAGACAAAATGAAGTTTATGCCTAATAATTATAATAATAAGGAACTTCATTTTACGTTAATATATCATTTCTTTTAATATTTTTTTTGATAAAAATAATTTAACTTCTTCTTTATTATAATAATGAGTTTTTAATAATGTAAAAATAAAAAAATCTCAAAATATTAACATATATATTCAAAACATATTTCTAAATAAAATAATATTTATCAATTACTTAAATATATATTTTTTATAATATTCCCAATTTCACCACTAATGATTTATCTCTTACTTTTGTTTGATTCTCAATTCTCATAATAATTTGAATACCGAACTATTTTTTATTAATTTTTCAATGTTTGTTTTTAAGGATAAAATATTAAATTTTTTGGTTTTCAAACTAAATTATTTATTTATTTAATTCAAAAATATAATATATTTTTTCATTTTCTTTTTACTCAATAATCCAAAAAAAATCCATTCTTTTTTCTTTGTTTAAAAATTAAATATTTATTCTAATGATAAAGAAACACAAAATATATAACATAAATAACACTTTTTCATCACATGAATTATTATTAATTATCTTTTTATTTTTCTAATTTATATATATTAGAATATTCAAATTATACAAAAAATAAATTTTAATGTTTTTTCTTTCTGCAAATGATTAATTTCCAAATATTTGATATAGAACTATCTTCATTATTATAAATTCTTTAATAGTAATTACAATAAATATTATATGATTATTCGAGGAAAAGAATTTCAATATATTTCCTTAACTCAATATCCCAATTTATTAAATGAAGTTAGATGTTTTGAAATTTATTTATTTTTATTGTTAAGTTTTTATTATCAATTTTGAATTTTACTTTGTTATTTATCTTAAATAATTATTTTTTGAAATGTTTCTTCAAATTTTCCATAATTCAATTAATTAAAAAAATAAATATATAACAACTGAATTATTAAATTAATAAGTTTATTATTTGAAAATTAAGTTTTTATTTATTTATAAATAATTAATAATAATATTTAAAAATGATAATATAAGAATAATTATTTTGATGTTTTCTCTTTGTTTCATTTTGTTTTATTGGAAAACAAGAATTTTATTCAATATTAAAATATTTTTCTTTTTTCAAAAAAAGGATAAACAATGAAAAAATAAATGAAAAAAAACATATAATAGAGTTTGTGTGAAATATTTTTGTATTCTCCTTTCTATCATATTAATAATATAATACTTTCTTCCTAGAAATTGGAAATTCATTATTTAAATAAAATTTAATATAAAACAATAATGAAGAAGTAACAATTAGTGAAATCAAAAATAATTAGTTACTAAACATAATAATATGTTAAAAAAAATATAATATATTTTTTAATGTGAAGTACAATAAATAAATTAATTTTTAACAAATTAATAATAATGTTCAAAAAAATAAGTCTATTACAATTATTTTATATAATTAACATATAAAATTTATTGAGATTAAGAACTTATAATAAAGATAACTCAATAAATGGTTATTTTTGAGAATAAATATATTTTATTGAAATATAATTTTTTTATAAATTATTGAACTATATCTATTATTTAAAAAAAGATAATTTATATAAATTAGAATAAGATGAGTAATAAAATAGTTAATAATGATCCATGTAATGAAAAACTGTTATTATTATTATCACCTGCAGGAGAACCACTAGAAGCAGTACAAGTACCAGATGATAAAGTATATCCATCATTACATGCAGTGCATTTACCAGCATTAGCTTCTGTTCCTTCAGTTTTACATCCTAAAAGACAAGTTACTTCATCAGATAATAATAAATATCCAGTATTACATTCTTTACACTTACCTGCAGTAGTATCAGATTCAGTTTTACATCCTAAAAGACAAGTTACTTCATCATCTAACAATAAATATCCAGTATTACATTCTGTACATTTACCATCATTTGCATATGTTGAACAACCATCAATTTCATTAACACATTTTGTTTTATCTGAAGATGCAGCTTTACCAGCAGCACATGCTGTACATTTACCATCATTTGCATATGTTGAACAACCAGGAATTTCAGTTACACAAGTTGATCCATCAGATGAAACAACTTTACCAGTACATGCTGTACATTTACCATCATTTGCATATGTTGTACAATCAGTAATTTCAGTTGCACAAGTTGCTCCCGCAGATATAACAACTTTACCAGAATCACATGTTTTACACGTACCATCACTATTATATTCCGTACAATCAGTAATTGCAGTTGCACAAGCTGCTCCAGCAGATATAACAACTTTACCAGCAGTACATGCTGTACATTTACCATCATTATCATATGTTGAACAATCAGTAATTGCAGTTACACAAACTGATCCATCAGATGAAGCAGCATTACCAGCAGCACATGCTGCACATTTTGGTGAAGATACGGTTGAACCTGAAGCATATGTTGTACAACCTGTAATTCCAGTACTAGCACATTGTTCTGTTTCATCAGGAGCACTAACATCTACTTCTGTCTCTAAACAATCAGAATAAATTAAAGCAATTAAAGATAATAAAGTTATAAGATAAATACAATATTTCATTAATTTATTTATTTATATATTGAATAGTTTAAATAATATTTTTTTTTCAAAGGGTTTTTTTTCAAATTGTAACTTATTTTTATATTGAAACGATGTTTATAAAATTAATGTAATTATTTTTCAAATATCACTAATTGTAATGTGAAGAAACCGTAAATTCTCACCACTAAATTAATTAATTTTTTTTAAATTTCAATAAAAAATATAACTACTTAAATATAATGTATAATAATTCATTTAAAGTTTCATTAAGTTTTATTTGGCATAAATTTTTTCGGGTGAATTTCGGTTTTTATACGATTTCTTAGAAATAGTCCACGAAGTTTACTCTGTGTTTTTATTAGGGATTTCATTAGTTTAGGATCTTTTTTAAATTTACTTACTAGTTGAGATAAGGCTTGTGTATTTAAATCTGACTCTTTATTGTTTTTAACACATGAACATCCCATTGTGATTTTTTTATTTTTTTATTTTATTTTTTAAAAGAAATGTTTTATTTTTATAGTATAAAAAATTTAAATACATATTAAGGATAAAATACATGTATTTTCAATGTTTAATTTATTTTATACAAATTGAGATGTTATATCTTTTTATTTTTAATGCATATTTTATTTCTTGCTTATCAAATCATAAATTTTGAATCTGAGATTTAAATTTGAAAAATTCATTTTTGTTTTTATTCTTTGTTGAAAAAAAAGAATTGATAATTTTAATCCTTAAAAATATAAAAATAATTTTAATTATTTTTTTTCATAAAAGAAGATGAAAAATAATTACTAATACTTTCAATATTTTTACAAATAATATAATCATTATTCCAATTTTTGTTTAATATATCTAAAATTTTCCAAACTTTATGTATATTATTAATTTGATTATATATTAATCTAACATCAGCAATACTAGCATAAAAAATTGACATATTTTTGTTCCAAGAACTATAAATTTTAACAGGGCAAAACTCATATTCATTATTTATTTCTTTAGATTTATTTTCAATAATAAATTTTTTAGGAATTCTACTTTTATTTTCTTTATCTAAAATTCCACAATAATATATATTTCTATTTTCAGTGAAAAAAATACTATTTCTAAAACCACATTGAATTTGAATTATTTTTTCTTTTGAATTTTTAATAAAAATATTTGTAGGTATTAAAATATTTTTTAAATTTCCTAATCCTAATTGTCCAAAAGTATTATTTCCCCAACCAAATATTTTTCCACCATTAACCATACAAATTGTATGTTTAAATCCACATTTTACATTACATATTTTTTCTTTTAATATATTTGACAAAAAAATATTTTCTTGTGGTTCTATTATAAAAGGATTTTCATTTATTTCATTTTTATCATTTGATAATCCTAATTCACCTTTTTCATTTGAACCCATTGAATATAAAATTCCATTTTTTGATAATAACATTGTAAAATTATATCCACATGAAATTTGTTTTATTTTTATTTTATTTAAATTTAATAAAGTTGGAATTGTTAATTCACTTTTAATTTCTTTAAAATGAAACCAATAATAAATTTCATTATCTTTTGTTAATGCAAAAGTTATTTTATTTGTTGATTGAATATCTATAATTTTATTTTTTAAATTTTGAATAATTTTTGGTTCATTTGAAAAAAAAAAATTTCCATGACCTAATTGACCGTAATTATTGTTTCCAAAGGAAAAAACAGTTCCTTGATCATTTAATAAATATGTATAATCTTCATTAGAAAAACAATTTATTATTTTACCTAAATAATCTTTATTTATAACTTTTATATTTTGATAATTTAAAACTGGTAAATCACAGAATTGATTATTATTATTTTTTAATCCCTTAAAATTAGGTAAAATATAATTATTATTTTTTTGTGAGTTTATTCCACATTGATTATTGTTATTCCATCCCCAAGTAAAAAGTTTTCCATTTGAATTTAATAAAATTGTATGTGATGAACCTAAAACTATTTTTTGAATTGGAGTATTATTTTCCATATTAATTTGATAAACTTTATTAAATTGTTTTCCCCAATTTTTTTCATATATTTCTGATGAATCTATTATATAATCTATTGAAAGGATTCTTGAAAAAATTCTTATTTTTGGT
>JAJJLU010004542.1:0-11824 GCA_023807065.1 Isotricha intestinalis | reverse complement strand
TTTTTAATAAAAATTTTTATTATAATTTGTCTTTAGAAGAAGATGATTTAAGAAAAATATGGAATACTAAATGTGAAAATATTATACCTTTAAATACAATTAATTATAAAATAAAATTTTATTTTATATTATTAAATTAAAAAAATAACAACATTTTTTTCCCTTTTTTATAAAGATCATAATGTTAAAAATATAAAAAGATAATAAAAATATAAATAATATAAATAATATATTATCATATCAAGAGTGAAATAAAAAAAAATTATTTGAATTTCATCATCTCTTCAAAAATTTATTTGGTTACTATGGAACAATATTATTTGCAGAAGATTAAATACAAAATAATGATTTAATAGAATTTTCAATAAAATTAATATTATGAAGTAATAAAATTAGAAATTTGGAAAAACTATCATAGATTTAATTTATGATGAAATTTATATCTAAAACATATGTGTGATTATTAATAGATTAAACAATTATACAATTTAGTTATAATATCAAAGTATATTTATTAATGGAAAGAGAAAAATACGATTTGAATGGTTTATAACAGAAAAAATTTTTGAAAAATAAGAAAAAAATGTTTTGAATATTATTTTTAATTTTTCAGAAATATTTATGAATGATTTCAAAAGGAAAATTTATATAAGAATAATAAATTATTCAAAAAAAGATTTATTTTTTCAAATATAGAATCTTAAAAATAGTTTTGATTATGTAATTTTATTATAAATATGACAATTTTAAGCAACAATCTAAATTGAAAATATAATATAATGAAAGAATATGAATATATAGGATGATATCGTAAAAATAATTAAATATCAAAAATCTGTTTTTTAAACATTAAAAATAACTCCAAAAATAATTATTTAAATCATTCAAAAAAAAAATAAATATAAAATAAAAAAAGCCTACTAATGGAAGAAAGAACATTATATGTAGATTCAATTAATAATCATTCAAATGAAGAAAATTGTATTTCAGTTCATCCTTCACATTTAAATTATATTGATGCTTTTGATAAAGAAGCTTTCAATAAAATAATAATAAAGAATTCTCCATTAAAATATTTAAAAGCAAAAGGTCTTTTTAATATAAATCGTGCTTTAAAATCAGGAGGAATTTGTGAAATTATTGTAGATCAACCTATTATGATAATGCAAGATTTAGATGCTAATGAAATTGAAGCAAATTGTAAATTAGCAGGTTTTAATGATATTAATACTGAAAATTATTCTTCTATTGAAAATATTAATGGAATTGAAAACAGAATACAAACTCTTAAATTAGTATGGTTAAATAAAGAATATTCTAGTGTATTTTATATAAATATTTTTAACTATTATAAATTTTCTAAAGTTACAAATAATTTCTTTCTTTTTTTTGAGTTTTTGATTTTCTGTTTTTTCATTTTTGGAGAAATTAAAATAATATATAAAATGGAAATCATTAATTATGAAGATAATCAAAAGAATTTTTTAGTCAAAACCATAGTTATTAAAAAATGAATGTTAGAAATTCATTTTATTGTTAAAACGTTTTAAGAAAAACTTTATTTTAAAATAAAACAATTTAATTTATATATTCAAATTATTAATTAAAAATAATAAAATTTAAAACAATATTTTTGAAACAAATTTAAAGATTAAAAAAAAATTATATCATTTTTAATTAAATTCTCAGAAAATTTTTATTTAAAAACTTAAAATATCTTAATTACTTTGAAACAATTGATTTTTTCAATAATTGATGAATATTAATTTAATAATAAAAAAAAGAAAAAATAATAAAAATTAGAATTTGACTAATTAAATAGATAATTGAATCACATATTTAAAAAATCAAATAAAAAATAAATAAATTAATCTTAATCAATTATTTAGAATTTCATACCAGAAGTTTAATTTTTTTATATTATTATATAATTTCTTTATAAAATTTTTTTATTAAGGTTTATTATAATTTAAAAAAATATTACTTGTTTTATCTACTTATATCCAAATAATATTTTTAATAAAAATGAAAAAAAAATGTTTAAATTTCTTTTTGATTAAACATTAATTCAGAAACATTTAAAAAACTATTAACCGAATATTTCCTTATAGTAGCTTTTAAATTTAATTTCCAAATTTCATTAACAAAAGAACAAATATCTTTAGCACATTCTTTAATAACATAAACATTATAATGATTATTATTTGAAAATTTATCAACAAATTCTTTATATTCTTTAATATAATATAAATCACTATTATAACATTTTTGATAATTTTCCATTTTAAAAAATTTAAAAACGATATAACAAATGGCAGATGAAATTGTACTTGAAGAATATTTTAAACAATTTTTATCTAACATAAAACTTTCCATTAAAAATTGTCCAAAAAAAAATTTTTTTTTATCTTCTCCAAAACCTAATTGATAACTTAGAATTTCATAAAATCTCAAAGGAGAAGGAGTTAAAATATTAAAATGAAGAATTTGTAAAATTAAATTTTCCATATTTAATATATCTTGTTTAGTATAAGCATTATCAGTAACATAAACAAATTCTTTTAATCTTCTTAATATAATTTCATTTTGTTTACATGCAATTAAAAGGGAAGTAATACCTAATAATTGTAAATTTACTCTTGTTATTTTTTTCATTGATAAATAATTATCTATTATTGAAATAGTAATAAATAAAGTCTCTTCTGTGAATTTAAATTTATTATGAACATCAATTAACCAATCAATTAATATTGCTCTCATTTTTTCATTTACATCTGATTGTAACATAAAATATTCTGGATCACTTTGAAAAGGATATTCACTTTCTTCTATCAATAAATTTTTATAAATATCATCTATATATTCATATGCATTTTGTAATTTTTTATTTTTATCTTTATGATTTTCTGTTATTCTATTATTTTTATTTGTTTTACAGTTATTTTTATTAAATTCATGATATATTTCATTTTTTTCTGTTATTATTTCATTGTGATTTGATTTATGATTTAAAATTGGATGGAATTTTAATTTTTGATTATTATTATATGGTATTATTTGCTCTATTTTATTTTCAAATGAACTTCTTTTTCCTTTGTATAAATTGATATAATTTTTATTATTATTCATAATATTACCACATGAATAATTGTAACTTAAACTATTATTACAACTTTGATTATTTACACTTGTATTTAACTTTATTACATTAGAATTCCTTTTATTATTTATTATATTAACTGAAGAATTACTATTAGTTCTTTCCTTTAATTTTTGTATTTTTTTTAATGTATTATTTAATCCCAATTTATTATATATAATTTCATTTCCACTATTTACTGATATATTTTTTGAACTATAATCTTTTTTCATTTTTTGATGAATTGGAATTTGAATAATAATATTTTTCAATGAATCAGAAGAAAGTTTCTTTAAATTGGCCAAAGGTTTTTTATATAAATTATTTGATTTATTTGGTAAAGAAGAACGGATTGTAATTTTATTTTGATTTTGAGATTCAGTTTGAATATAATTATTAAGGTTTATGTCTTTACTTGAATTTCTTTTAATTCTATTTTTTGTGGAATTCATTGATAAATTGTTTCCATTTTCTTTGTTTGCATCATCATATTCCTATTATAATAAATTATTAAAATTGAATTTACTATTATTGAACTAGTTTTAAGTGTAAATTGTTGTTTGATTTTATTTTTACGTTGATTACGGATCATTTTTTTGAATTTAAAACTTTATTTATTTTTTTATTTTTTGAAAAAAAAATTAAAGACAAAAAAAATTTAATTTTATATATAATAAATGTTAAAAAAATAATTAAAATAAAAACATTAAATTAATATTAATATTCATCACTATAACTTAATTGACTTCTATTATAAGTATTAGGGGAATTATTAGAAGAATAAGGACGAATATTATTAGCAGGTGAAATTGCTCTAAATTTTTGTTTTTGATGATAAATTTTATTTTTGACTTTATTATGATTATGTATTACACTCATGTTTCGATTATTATTATTTATATGACCTTCAAGAGACGATAAAGATTGTTCAATATTATTTTTATTATTTCTTAAAATTTGAACAATTTTATCTTTTCTTCCTAATTGTTGTTTCAATTTTTCATCTTCATCAATTATATTTTCAAATTCACAAACTAATTTTTGATTTTCATTAGTTAAAACCATTATATGTTGTTTTAATTTTTCATTTTCTATTTGAATTCTTGTTTTATCATCTAATAATAGTTTATTTATATTTTTTGATTTTTCTAAATCATTTGTAATTTGAGTTAATTCAAATTCTCTTGAATTGATTAAATCAGATATTTTCTCTATTTTTTTTTCATTTTCATTTCTTATCATTTTTTCTCTGTTTAAATTACTTTTTAAACTTTCATTTTCATTTTGAAAAGAATTTATTTTCCTTTCATAATTTAATAATGTATTTTGTAAATTTGAATTGATATTTTTTAAATCATCAAATTTACTTTTTAAATAATTAAAATTATCTTGGTTTTTTTGTAATTTAACTTTTACATTATTTAAATTTAAACTAGACTCATCTAAATTTTTAATTAATTGATTTTTTTCTTCTTCATTTACTTTTAAATTTCTACTTTGTTCCTGACATATTTTACTTAATTTTTTATTATCTTCTATTAATTTTGAATTTTCTAATTTTTGTTTTGATTTTATTTCATTTAACTCTCTTATAGCTTTTTCCATTTCATATTTATTAACTTTTAAAACATCATTTTGACAATATAAGTCATTTAATTTATTATTT
The DNA here is from genome assembly GCA_023807065.1 of Isotricha intestinalis. Classification (NCBI taxonomy): domain Eukaryota; phylum Ciliophora; class Litostomatea; order Vestibuliferida; family Isotrichidae; genus Isotricha; species Isotricha intestinalis. Next base: position 7,019 of record JAJJLU010004542.1, on the reverse strand, counting down.
AAATCTTCAATTTCACAATCTTTAATCGAAATATTTTTTGATAAATTTTCAATATCATCATATAATTTTTTACAAAGAGAATTTTTTTCATTTAAATTAATTTTTAAATTATCATTGTCACAAGTTAAATCACTAATTTGTTTATTATAGCAATCTTCTTTTTCTTTTAATTCACATTCAATTCTAATTTTATTATCATTTAAACATGTATATTCATTTTGTAATTGACAAAATTGTTCCTTCAAATTATCAAAGTCTTTTTCTCTTTGTTGCATTTCAAAAATATGTGCTTTTAATTGACTTATTAATATATCTTTTTCTTTATTTTCTATTTTAACATCATAATTATCTCTTCTATATGGAGATAATTGAACTAATTGGTTTTTGAATATATTTGAGGATGATTGATAAAGAGAGTTCATTTTTTTTGAATTTTGAAAAATTATTTTTTTTTCATAAAAAATTAATTAGATTATTATTTATATATTTTTTATTTTAAAAATTATTATAAATTTTTTATTTATATTGTTTTTTGAATAAAACAATAATATAAAGAATAATAATAATAAAATTAGTAATAATAAATATCTTTTTATTTCTTTATTATCATCTAACTAAAAAAAGATTTTTAAATTTTAAGACACCATATAAATAATATTAATCTATTAATTATTTTGTTCTTCCCCTTCTTCTTCATTGTCCTTTTTATCTTCTTCATTTTCTTGATCAGTATACCCAACAACTTTATTAGTGACAAGGTCTTGAGTAACTTCTTTATATTTATTTTCTTTTTGAACTCCAAGTAATTTTTTAACACTCATACTTCTTCTATCATTAATAGTTTCTTCTATTGCTTTTTTATTAAACTTTTCTTCAAATCCTAAAAATTTCATAAAATTTTCAATTGTTGAACCATTAGTTTCATCAAGATCATTTTGAATTAATTGTCTACTTCTTTGAGTAAATCTAGCAAAAATACTTAAATAACCAATTGAAGTAATAAAATCATTATAATCAAAGAAACTTTGTCCTTGTCTTTCATCAATTTTTTCACTTGATACTTTAATAAATATCCAATTCATTTGATTAACTGAAACTAATAAACCTAAAATAGTAAAATTAATTAAAAATTCTTTAAATTCATTTTTTCCCATTCCCATATGACCATTTAATTTTGTATTTCCAAAAGTTACATATTTATCATATACATAATGTAAATGTTCTGAATATTTATCTAATACCATTTTTATATCTTCTTTTTCCATTAATTCATTTATTTTTTTATTTAAATCTTTTTCAAATGCTTTATCTACAAAACCTCCTTTTTCTTCTCCTCCATTTTTTGTTATTAATTCACTATATTTTTTTTGAATTTCTTCTCTTTCTTTTTTTTTTTCTTCACTTTCAATTTTTTTTTTTTCTGATTCTTCTTTTAATTTTTTTTGATGATATTTTTCTATTCTATTTTTTAATTTTTCCCCTCTTTCTGTTATTTTTTGAATTTCATTATCATATGCTTCTTTTTTATCTTTTTCTTCTTTTCTTTTTTTTTTTCTTTCCTCTTTTTTTTTCTTCTTTTTCATTTTTTCTTCTTCTTCTCTGTTTTTTATTACTTTTTCTTCAAATTGTTTCTCAATATTTCTTTGTTTTTCTAATTCTTTTTCTCTTTTTTTTTTTAATTTTTCCCTTTCATCTTTTTTCTTCTTTTTTTTAATTTTTTCATATTCTTTCACAATTTCTTCAATTTCATTTTTTCTTTTTATTCTATCTTCATCTTTTTTCATTTTTTCTTTTAATAATTGATTATTAATTTCATTTTCTTTAATCTCAAGAGGACGTAAAATTAAATTTCCTTTCTCATCTTTTCTATAACAAACTTTTCTTAAACCTTGTTCTAATATATCAGCACAAATTTCACCATAAACTTTATATTCTTTATCTAAATTAATATATGCCATTGTTAAATCAACTGTCCATTTATGTTTTAGAACTTCTAAAGGATCAATTTCTATTTTTTTACTATTTTCTATTGTTACATAAGGCTCTATTAATGAAGAATTAAAAACATTATAAAATATTTCATTTAATACTGAATAACATATATATTTATCTTCTCCTATTAAATTTATTAAATTTTCAGGAAGCATTTTATTAAATATTACTCTTTCTTTTTTTATTAATTTAAATCCAGGAGGATAATTAAATTTTTCTTTTAATTCTCTTTTCTCATTCATTAAAAGAATTGCAGGACGATATTTTCTATATATATTTTTTAATTCATCTGATTCAACAGTTAAATACAATCTATTTAAAAATTTTTCATAACATTCACTTATTGATAATGAATACTTTGATTTTTCATAAATTAAATATGATAATTGAACAATAATTTCTTTAAATTGATCAAAAGTTAAATCATTAATATTATCATTAAATAAATTTCTAATAGTTAAATTTAATTCTTCTAAAGAAATTTGATTTTTTTTATATCCTCTATCACGATACATTCTAATTAAACTACTTTTTGAAATAGTGTCAGTTTTTTCATTTGAATAAGTTCTGAAATAAAACTTTAAATTTTCTTTATATTGTACATTATAACCTTGAATTGCTATTTTTTCTCTTTCTTCTTCATTTTCTAAATTAATAGGTAATGGAAATTTACCATGATCTATTCTGAAAATTGAACTTTTAGATCTTGCAATTCTTCTATCTTTTATAATTGTTCCTTCAGGATAAATTAATTGTCCTGTTGCAATTAATTTTTCATACATTTTTATATCTTTCATACTTAAAGCTTCTTTATCTTTTGATAACATTTTTTGATATTTTCTAATCATATTTTTATTTGAATCACTTTCTGTTAATGCTATATTTTTATTTTTATAATTTTCAGTTGCTTTACTTATTGCCATTGCTAAATTAGAATTATTTTCTCCTGTTAATAAATTATTATCAATTAGTTGATTTGGGGTTATACCTATCATTATTGAATTTCTTTTTCTTCTTAAATCTAAATTTTTTTTAATTTCTTTTTCTTTGTTTTCAGCTTCTATTGTTTTATGTTTTTCTGTAGTTTCCTTTTCTTTTCTTTTATCTGTTATTTTTGATAATAATTTTTGATTTTTTTTCATAAAATTTTTACTATCTTCTTTTTCTTGTTTTTCATGTTGTTTTTTTATGAAAATTTCAATTGGTTCATAAATAGGTCTATTTGTTTCTTCTAAATTAAATAATACTTCATCATGATCATCAAAACACCACAATAAAGATAATAAACCTTGTGAATTTTTTCCTTTTTCTTTTCTATATAATTGAACTGCTTGAATTACATTATTATGAGTCATATTATTTACATTTGGGAAATTTTCGTTTAATATATCATATGGTGTTTCTAATATTGCTGTATCTTCAATTTTTTTTAAGTTTGTTATAAATAAATTTAAAGCCGTTTTAATATATTCTGAAAATAATTTTGAGATTTCTGAAACTTCATTATTATTACATTGACGCATTATTATTTTTCTTTCAAAAATTAAACCTAAAATTAAATTTGCTGTTCTTGCATAATATATATTTTCTAAACTTACTCTTAATATAAATCTAAGTATTGCTTTTAATAATGAACCATTTATTCTTGGATGTTCAATTATTTTAAATAAGAATACAAAATCACAAACTGCAAAATTTTTAGAAGCTGAAATATTTCTTAAATATGGCTCTAATAAAATATCAATTGGAACTGTTTGATGATTATTTAAAAATTTTTCAAAAGATAATAAAATAAATTCTCTTTTATTTTCATTATCATAATTTGAAATTAAAGAATAAACTATATTTTTATATAAAGGAGGACCATATTCATTTTTAATTTCTCCAAATCTCTCCATTAAATTAAATATTTGAGAAACTGCAGTTGAAAAAATATTTTCTGAGTTATTAGAAATACAATTATTAAAATAATCTAATATTTGTTTAATTAAATCTTCTTCAAAAGGGAAAAAATAAAAAAAGGCATCTCCTAAAACAGTTAAACTAATAGACATATCTTCATTTTCATTTAAACATATTTCAAATAAGAAATCTTGTAATTGTTTTAAAAACACATTATTTAAGTTTTTTATATCAGGTAAAATAGAAGAGAAAAATTCATAAATTTTTTTCTTTTCACCACTACTGAATTTTTTTCTTAAAACAGCAAAAAAATCTTTATTTTTTCCTTTAATAAATTGAAATAATAAAGTTAATAAATCAACTCTTAATTTTTCATGTTTAATAATAGCATAAATAAAAGAATCAAAACCTTCTTTAATTAACCAATCCCAATTAATACCAACATCATTTAAAATTTTATTTAATAATTCTGAACAAGTTTTAACTACTTCATAATCTTTACTACATAATGCAGTTCCAATAATTGCATAACATATTGAGATTCCATCAGAATATGATTTTAATAATCTTGTTAAAATTTTTAAATTTAAATCTAAATCATATAACCATTTTTTTATTTGATCATAATTTCCTTGAGTTCCTTTATTACATAATATTGATAAATATTTCCTATTATTTGATAATAATGCTACACTTTGTCTTGGTTTTAATTTTAAATTTTTACATAAAGATATTATGAAAAATTCTAAAGGAGAATTACAGTGATCATATTTTTTTTCTGGGTCTAATTTATTTATATTTATTGATTCACTTTGGCCTTTTATTTTATTTTGAAAAGTTTCTTGAGTTAAAATATTTGAAGAATTGGTTTTATTAAATTTTGATTTTTCTTCAGTTATATTATTTGATGTTTCATTAATTTTTAATTTATTTTTACTTTCGGTTACTGTATTTTTAAAAGTTAAATTTCCTTCATCAATAAATTTATTTGGATCAAAATTTTTATTACCTGTATGAGTATGTTTAACTACTTCATTTTGTAATTCAAATATATCTGTTAATACTTGTAATAATATTTCTTTGTCTCCATTTATAATTGAAGTAATTATTTCATCTGGATATTTTAAACCAAAATGATTTAAAGATTCTTGGTAAATATGCCAATTTGTATATTTAATTGAATTTGAAATATATTGTTCATCTTCACTTATTTGTTTTACATCTTTTAAGTTATCAGTGTAATCTAATTTTAAATCATATAATTTATTATATGATTCTTGAAGAGATCTTAATATATTATCTATATATTTTCCTCCTATCAATAATTCAAGAGTTTGATTTGGGATTTGAAAACTTGTTGATGTATTTATGTCTGATTGAAAAGATTTGAAAGGATTTATTACATTTTGGCTCGAAAGCCAAGCATACATTTCGGGTGTAACTTCCATTAAATTTTATTTATTTTAATTTTTTTATTTATTAATGTTTTTATAATTTTTCTTTTTTATTTCTGACGTTTTTTTTATTAATTATTAAATTTTACAATAATTAAAAAAAATAAGATTTTTACTGAAATAAAATCACAATATAAAATATTCAAAAAAATAAAAATAAATTATTTCAAAAAAAATTCTCTAAAAAAAAGCAATAATAATTAAAAAAATAGAAAATATAATTTCAGAATTTAAATGAGAATTTAAAAAAGAAATAAAAATAAATAAATAAAGTTACAAAATTTAAATAATAAAAATGGCATTAAAAAAGAATGCAATGCGAGCAACAGCAGATAATTGTGATGAAGATTTATTTGCTGGTCTATATGAACGTTTTAAACCAAAATATTTTTATGGTAATAAAAATTATGCAAATTCAAAAACATTACCAAGCGAAAATTTCAATAGTGAAATAATTCCTCAAAGAAAAGAATTATTTAAAAATGTTATTTGGAGAAAAAAAAGAGAATTTGAAGCTCCAATAGTAAATTTATTTCAAGATAAAATGCAAATGAAGAACAAACTGTTGGTAATAATGAAGTTAAAGGAGTTAAACTTGCAAATGAATATCCTTTACAAGAAAGATCATATATTGAAATGGGTTTTCAAAGTGTAAATTCTTCAACAACAAAAATTTTTCAAGTCTCCAAAAAAGTATATGTAAATTCATTTACTCAAGTTGAAGATAATTTAAATGCTATTAAAGATAAATTCTTAGATAAAAGTAATAAATATTTTTCTGTACCTAATTGAGATTTTTATTAATAAAGTTACTTTAAGAGTGGAAGAAGCTTTACAAAGTAATGAAACAATAAATATATTTAAGAATGATTTTGATTTAGATAAATTTAATCATATTTCTAATGAAGATGGTAAAAAAAAGAATAGTAATGATGAAGATGAAGTATGAACTTTCAGAGATAATTCTGCAGGAAATAAAGCAAAAAAACAGAAATCAGTACATATTATTAGAGGATTAACAGAAACAGAAACTGATCCATTTGTTACCCATTCATTATATAGAAATTATACTTTTGATGAAAGCATTAAAGTCGAAGGAATACCTTATACTTCAGAAATTTTATTTTGGAATATAAAAGATGTTGAACAAAATTCTCCAATTTTCTCAGTTAAAACTCCTTGTGAAATTACTTGTTATGAATTTTCTCCTGTTAATAATAATTATTTATTTATTGCTTTATCATCAGGTCAATTAATGTTTATTAAATTTATTGATTTAATGTTACTTTAAGAGAACATCAAAATACTGATGTTAGTTCTTATATGAAACATGCAAATATTAAAGATTATTATATATATAATATATGAGAGTGGATTTTTTTGCGTCCAATTCGCTTCCCATCCTGGACGTGTCCCAGGACACTTTCTGGACGCGAAAATAATTTTATACAAATAAAATAAAAAAATATGTATTATTATCAATTTTTAAAAAATCAGTAAAATAAAATTAATACTATTTATTTTGTAATTTTACGTAATTTTTTTGATTCATTAATAGTCAAGTGATAAATATCAATTACATCATTATTTTTAATTATTTTTTTATATTTTCCTTTTTTATTAATTTCTTTATTTTCAATTAAATTACCTAAAATTTTATATTTAAAATCT